>BGPR01005109.1:797-99287 GCA_013235015.1 Araneus ventricosus
AAAAAAAAATACATTCCTGCAAATATTTTTATACACAAATTTAGCATATTTTATGATTTATTAAATAGATTTAATAAAAGTTACGTATTCTTTAAAAAATACTTTAATTAACTATATTCATGAAAAATACTGTACACAACAAAATAAATGCATCATCAAATAAATTATAAATTGCATATATTTTCTAAAAGACAGAAAATAAAACAAAAGCTATATCTTATTACTTACTGCAACTATTGAACATTGGCTTTTGTGTGATGCATAATAAAGAAGAGAATTTATTTGCTTCGCACTATGTGTAGTGTATAGTACATAAATTACTAATTAGAAATAAAAGAAATTAGACCTGAAATTAAGAATTGAGTATATATGAGCTGAATTCAAATTTTATTAATATCAAAAGACTTTTTCTAGATCAGAGGTCACCAACCCGTGGTACGCGTACCCCTGGGCGTACGCGAGGGACAAGTTAGGGGTACTCAAAAGTGATTTTAGTAATGGCGGAAAACACAAAATATAAGAATATTCTAGAATTTAATTTCATCAGGTTCATTTGAAAAATGAAAATCTTACGAGTTCGAAAGCCTATTTAAGGGATAAGAAAAATAAAGGTAGATTAATATATAGTAATTGAGTAATTGTTAGTTTTCGTCATGACCGGCCGCCAAGACTTCATCGGTCACTGTGGTCCCCGCATAATAGCCCCCATTACGAGCGGCTCATGCGACGACCCCCCATTTTACCGGGGTACGACCCGTCATCGGAGATGGGTCTTAAGAGCCACACCACAATTACTGTATCCACCAAGGGAGCGAGAACTTGCTTACTTATCCGGCAGCTTCTCATCCGTGAACTTCGACATGCTGGGATAATGTGATTAAATATGCGATTATATAAAAATAAGGAAATTAGTGATAATGTGATTAAATAAGCAAATTAGTTTGTCATCTTATAATTGAAAAGTATTGTTGTAAATCATGCACTTTTTAAATTTCTTTAAATCAAAGAAAAAATTGTACAGTTATTAAATTGGTATCATTAAAAAGATATTTTTTTGAATTTTAAAATGACGTAAAATGTCATTTTTTTAGAGGATATTCTTGAAAAATACGGCGAAAAGACAGCGAAATCTTGCCTACTTTTTTTATTAACTGAAATTTTAATTATCTTTTGAGCTTTGAAAAGTTGATAGTGGTTCTACTCTTGTTCTGAAGAGCATATGCGCCAAATTTCATCAATATCAACCAAAAATGTAGATTTTTTAAAAAAGACAAATAACATTAATCTTTGTACACATTATTGGAAAGTTAAATGTTATGGTTAAATCAGTTACAATTATCAAGACAAGTAAAATCAAGGACATCATGAATTTGGTGTAGAATATTGCATTAGATTTTTATGCAATAAACTCTAACACGAAATACTATAATGTTAATTTTATATTTTACTTGTAATCATGCTCCTGTATGCATATTTTTACTACTAATAAAAGCGAATGTATGCATAGGTGACTGTCTGTTGGCGTTCTACAAGACAGACCGTTGAGCCTAGAGTTGCCAAATTCGGTACAAACCTACTATGGAGGGTGGCAAAGTACACCTCAGTGAATTTTTAAAAACTTTAATTAATTAAAACTTAAGAAAGATTTTTTGGGGGGTCAGCGATAATAGCAGGAAATATTATCATTTAAAAATAATATCTACACCATCTTATATTTCAAAAAATATATACGTATATCTTTCAAATGATAACAGTCTAGTTGTCGTGTAATTTTTTCTTAAATTTGACAATTTTTTTAAAAAAACATTTTTATTTATAATTTACAACAATGCTGGATTGAAAGTCAAACCTATTTCACTGATTCATCAAATCTTTAATTTAATATTTCTCTTAATGTTAATTTAATGTTTCTCTTATGTTGAAAAACGTGATACAAAAATTTATTTTGATTTATTACATTATAAAACCTTCTTTTGTTGCAATGAAATGCTACCATTTTCGTTGCTTTTCCAGTTTTTTTAGTCTTATTTTTTGTTAATTCTTTGCTACTTGAAATAAATTTACTTTTTTAATAGATTTACTATCTTATTTTGATAGATTTACTTTTTAGCTATGACCTAAAATTCATTTTTTCACTTAGGACAGATAATCTTCAATGGAAACCATACCATCTATTTATTTGTAATAATTAGGTAAAACATTCAAGTTATAGTCAGATAAATAAAGTGTAATAAATGTAATTCAAATCTGAATTATGCATGATCGAAATAAAAATTAATTTTCATTGTATTCAATGATATTAAAGATACATTCTGCCTAATTTTTTAACAATTGAAGGTAAAAATCGAAGTCATTAATTTTATTAGATTCAAAACATATAGCCTTAAAATTTAGTTCGAATTAGCTTGCGAAAAATTAAATAAGTTGATGTTTTTAAAATTTGTTGGCATAAATAATATATAATTCATAAAATGAGAGAATCAGCTAGCAGTAGAAGGCGGCTAGTATTTAATACAACAAAAGCAATTTAAAAATACAGAAATAATTTGAGCCTCACCTCTTTAAAACTAATTTATCTCCTTAGAAAAGAATGAAAATGTCCAAGTATTTCTTTATGCGCCCACTCTCTGATGAAACAAAAATAGAAATGCAACATTTCCTTCGTATTACTTGCCACTAAAGAAACACCGAAGGATCACTCGTCCAATAACGACGAAACCCCTTTATCCTTCCCACAATATAGTAAATAAGATAAAATAAGACCTCCTCACCCTGAAACACAAAACTCTAAGAAAAATCACAATTCCCCTTTTCCTTTGAGCTTTTAATAGTCAAAATTACGTGAATTTTTTTGCCCTCCTAGAGGTTCGAAGAAGATTCTTAAGGCAGGGGGAGTTCCCTTGACCATCTATTTTACGACTGTAAAATGAGATACACAAAAAAGAAAAAAAGCATGTTACTTTGCCATCTCTAGACAAGAACCACACCTATGGTCAAAGAAGGACCCTTTTCGCCTTGCTGGAGGAACCCTTTTTTCTTGCAGCAGCAAGAAACTCAAAGTTCCAAGAAAAGGCGCAGGCCCTTTCTCTCTCTCTCTGTAACCCAGATAGCAATTTTAGTTTGCAGCAAAGTTGCAGCAATCTTGCTCTGCAAATCTGCAAGTTTGACACGGCAAGAGTGCAAGCTTGAAACAAGTTAACGCAAACGAGTTAGTCACCACGTGTTGAACTTGAAGCAAACTTGTTGCGTCAAATTCATTGCAAACTGGAGCAAAAACAGAGTACGCAGACAATCCTCGGATTCGAACCACCGACAACACACTTCAGATCCAGTCGCCTCAGCCACTCAGCCAGCGGAACTAGGAGAGGAGAAGATAGATTGCGCTACTAGATCGTACATTTTACAGGTTTTATTTTAAACTGTTTTCTTGATTTCATTAATCTTTTTAAATTTTGAGTTGAGAATATGATTTGAAGTCAAAGAGAGAGCAATTTTCGCTAATAACTACGTTTAGCTAGTAAAATAAATGATGAAATTAGGGTTCAAAAGTAATTATTTTTCAAAATATGGGGCAAAAAGTTATTATTTTTCAACAAACATTGACTTTTTTTAGGTTTAATTTTGTTTATGAACGTTAAAATTTCAACATTAAAAAGGCGATATATAGTTTTTTTTTAAAGTGCGAGTTATAGTAAAAAGATGGAGAATTTTTCAAAATTTTTTTATAAAAAGACCTATTTAATTTTTTACAAATTATATTGATTTATTGAATTAATAAAAAGAAGGACGGTCTAGGAGATGCTATTAAAAATTGGATGTTTTTAAAACAGGGACAAAGATCAAAACCATATATACAACTGTATCCAGGTCATGGTGTGTTAGTGTGCTGTATCAACTTTACAGCAAACTTGTTTTGCAATTGTGGTGTGAAGTTTGTCATAACAACTTCACAGCAAATTTTTTTTGCAAGTGGGTTGGTCGATTATGCTTTGTTACTTTGCAGGAAGTTTCTGCAAAGTTGCCGCATTAAGTTTGTCATGACAAGCTAATATAAAAAAATCACACTTGCTGCAAGTGTGCGTGCTATCTGGGAAGGGGGTCACAACCAGATAAGCTGGCAAATTGACCACTGGACAAAACAACTGGCCACTCCCGTATTGTTTAGTGAGCCTCTGAAGACTTATTCTCAAATCCTTTTTTATTTGCACAGCAGATCGTACCAATCTAACTCTTAAACTAAGTTTTTTAAATTGTCATTTTTGCGCCCCCTTTGTGCCTGCGCCATTGGCGGGGGCCAATCTCGCCACCCCCTCGGTACGGCCCTGTAGAAACCTAAGAGTCCAGCAGAACAGCAAATGACCTTCAGTTTCTACAAAAACACAAATACTTTAAAAGGTATGATAGGCATTATGCCGTCAGGGACCATCGGCTTCATTTCACCGTTATATTGTGGTAGTATATCGGATAAAGAGCTCTTTATTAAAAGCCAACTGATGGATCTGTTGGAACCGAATGACGTTGTGATGGCAGATAAAGGTTTTCAGATTGAACAAGAGTTTCAAAAAATAAGTTGTAAATTGAAATACCCTAAATTTTTAAAGGACTGTATACAGTTTGATGCATCTGATAGAATTGAAAACCGCAAGATATCAAATGTACGAGTAACAGTAGAAAGGGCTGTATCCCAAATCAAAATATACAAATATTTTGAGAGACCTATCCCCTACACAATATAAATTCTATTCTTTTTATTACTTGCATGTTGTGCAACTTCCATAACCCTTTAATTAATGTTAAATAGTTTTTTTCTAAAAATGAATACTTTTATTGATCCCAATGAAAATTTCTAACAATGATTTTTTTTTCTGGATGTTGTCATTTGTACTTATTTTTTGCTGGATAGTTTCTATTAATTGTTATTGTAATTATGTTAAAAAGGTGCATTTAATTCTTAGATATTGCTATTTGATGATCAGTAAATTTGATTAGTTTTTATTCTGTTTTCTTATCATTTATATGTATGGAGGATATAATTTTTTGATGTAGTGTGTTTTTGTAAAGTGTCCTCAGTTTAATTTTGCCTTATTCAGTTTTATATGTGTTTGGTATTTAGTTAATTGATCTGAGTATTTTATTCGTATTGCTTTATTATTCATTATTCGTATTTTACTTTTTTAAATTTAATTCTCTGTTTGGAGTCCTGGTTCCTCATAGCTAGCATTTTTGTATGAGCAAACTTTAATTTTCTTTTCTAAAGATTGTTCTCCAATATGGTTGAATATAATAATTTGAAACCTAATTTGGGTTAATGTGGAGTTTATGGTACCCACTTACTTCGTTGGGTACCGTAAACTCCACATTTACCCCAATTTGTATATTACAGTTAGTAATTTCACAGTGTTTTAATTTTATATGTAGTATTTTTTAGCAAAGAGTCCTTGGCTTTTCCTCCCCTTATTCCGATTTGTATTCTATTTATATTATTGTTTCATTTACTATTTATTGATATCATGATGCATCATCTGTTTTGTATTCTTGGTATCTACTATTTTTAACTTGTAGTTTACTTACTATTTGTAACTTGTAAAAACTGTTTGTTTATATATATAAAGTATTTTTACAATAGGAAAATATTGAAATGTTTATTTTATGTAAAATTTATTTCTGATAATAATGGATTTTCTGAAATCGTGATGATAATAATAGTATTTGGAAATAACTGATATTTTTATTATATTAAGTATGAAAACCAATAAAAATTTAGTTAGTAGTTACATATGTTTTAGTTAGTTAGTTATGTTTACAGTTAGTTATATATGTTTTTAGCATGCATTAGTAATTTATTATTAATGCATGTTATGTATTATAATGTTATAATATTGCATGTTATTATAATGCATGCAATTTATTATTAATGCATGTTATTTTTAGCATGCATTAATAATTTATATTCACTGTAAAGTTACATATAAATTTTTAGTATGATGAAGCAAATCTGTTTTCTGTGAATGAAGATAACTGCATTTTCCAAATGCCTTACATTCAACATAAAAAAGGATGTGTATCCATTTCATATTTCTGAACCTGCTTTCGACACTTGAAGGTACATTGTGGAGACAGAAGACAGCCCTTTGGCTTAAATCTGGCCAACAAGATGATCTTTTTTATCTGTGACTGCATGTATTTGCTTACACCACAGTTGTAATTGATTTTCTTGAAGTGGCTTGATATATAATTCAAGATATACATGCATCTTTAACTTTTTTCATATTGTGTTTAGATTATTTTATAGTACTTTTTTATATAACTTATTTGTTTTATAATTATTGACCTTTCCTAAATGTGCTTAGTTTATTAAATTATATTGGATTTGTCTACCTGAGAAAACTTGAAGAGATTATTTGGTTTTAAAAAACACTCATGAATCTGAAGTCTCTGTGCTACATTATTGGCTTCATCTGACAATTTAACAACTCTATTTTTGGGTTGGTATTCTTCTTTATTTTAAACATAAAATCTTATACATGTGCATTCAAAATATTTTTATTTCATCGTATCAGTTTATGAGTTTGCTACAGTACAAAAGTAGAAGCAACTTTGAAATTCGTAGATGACTCTAAATTTCTTCTAATGTTAAATATTAGGGAAAAAAAATCTGAAAATATTTTCTGCTAATTTTCAGTTTGTAATCTTTTCCCATTGTAGTTTGAGAAAGTATATGAAGCGTTAAAAATATTATTATTACTCTAGTTACAAATATTATTTTGAGGAACCATAATCTTTTTCGTTAGCTGAACAATCCATTTTTATGTGTTATAATTTTAAATTATATCATTTACAATTTTTTTTGCATAGTGAACATTGTTTTTGTGTCTGAAATTGAATACAATAAACATTCATACAACCATGGAAAGTAATTTGAAAAGTGGGTTCTGTTGTGTGATAAAACAATATTTTGCATTAAACTGTTTTTATTGTGTTTATTTGAAACATTACACATATTCACTATATAATAGTGTTACCCAACGTGGGCAAAATAATATAGAAAAATTTTCATTAAAATTATTTCGTACTTGAATTTCAATTCGCCATCATATTTTTGAAAATTCACGTACTGTGTTTCTCAACAATATCCTAGTAATTTCTTTCTAAAACCTATCATTTAAGTTTCTTCAGTGAACAATTCAATGTTTGCATTTTTAGTAATGGTTTGATAATTTGCCTTTTAAAAAATTGAATTGATGCAAATGTAAATCCTATTCTAATTGCATTTTCAATTAATTTGATAATTTATCTATTTATTCAGAAGAGTGTAGTTGTCTTAGAAAACTTTTTATGGCATTTATTAATAGCTATTAAGCTAAAAAAAGTGAGAAAATATTATATAAATAAATATCAATGTAAATCTTTTTTGTTTTCACATTAAAGGTATATAGTTTATTTGAGAAAATTAGCTAGCAAGAAGGAGATTTACTTTGTTAGTATTTATATTTTATTTTATAATCTGTAAGAAAATACTTTGAATAACTAGATTTTGATGTGTATTGTACAGTCATGCAATGAAAACAAAAAATAGTTGATCTGTAATTAGATTTCAGTGATTCAGAAATCAAGATAATTTTAAAACGTGCTAACAATTATTTTTAGTGTTAATAAATACAATCGAAAAGTTATACATAATTTAGAATATATTAAATTTCAATACTAGCTTTCCATATGATCGTTAGCTGAAGAATTATTCTAATTAATCTTTTTTTAGAATTAACATGTAAAACATTTATACTTCGAGGGACATGTGCCAGTGGATGTGGCGAGTTCATGCAATTAGCATATGATAGGTATTTTCCATCCTCGCCATCTTTTGTGAACCATATATACAAAACATTCAATTACAGCAAAAAAGAAGCTTTTGAAAGCTAGCAGACTGTTTCATTATATTTTTCTAATGGATAGAAAAGTAAAAGTTACTTAATTTTTCATGAATGCTTGCCATTTCTCATCATCATACCCAATTTCTTTGATGTATAGTTCTTTTTCAACAGCAAATAAAAAAAAATTCCTTTTTTTTTGTTACTTTAAGTCATCTGGTGACACAGTATGGAATATAATTTAAACATTTGTGCATTCATGTATTTTTATCAATATAATGCTGTATAATATGACTGGGAATAATAATAACCTTAAAAGCCATTGTTATATGTGTTCCAAGTTAGCAAAGCAATTTTGAGATGTGTATTAAGTATACTTAGTTATATCTTACACAAAGCTTTCTAAGTTAAAAATGGTTTGCTGTGTGAAATGCAATAAAATGAAAGTGCTGATAAAAAAATATTTAGTCTGGTTAAAGTTACACTATTTTATTATTACAATATTATATATAATTTCTCATTACACATATTACAATGCTAAACTAATTTGTTTGCTACTAAAAGAATGTATAATATATACATATTATAAATAAAAAAGTATCTGTATATAACATCTTATTTCTGTAAATTTAAATTGCATTTTAAGAAGTTATTTCTCATTTTCATTAATAACTTAGAGTTTTTCAGATGAAAATTAAACTTTTCATACTCTTTTATATAAATAAAATAAAGGAAATTTATCTGATAATATTGATCTTGAAATGAAGTAATATTTTATAAAGAATATCAAAATGAGAATAATGAAAGCAAGCACAATAAAAAACATGCTTAGATGAAGAAGGAATTGTACCACCAGGACATTTGCATTTAGCACCAAGAATCTGAAATAAAATGCAAAATCATTAAACTGAGTATGTAATTCAATTATCCATTTATTAACTGGCATCCAACATATAGTTGATATGTACATCATAACGATAAACATAACTATACAAATTGTAATTAGATATTAAAAATCAGTAGTATATATATTTCTGGAAAAGCATTTAACGTATTGTTGAATTATGCCTCACAACGACAAACAAAATAATACAATATGTAATTCAGACATTCAAGATCCTTTACTATTTGTGAACAAGTTATACTGAAACAATTTTACAGAGCTTAAACAAATAGATAATGAATATAAAACATCTAAAATAAAATACCTCATCACGATATTATCTGTTAATCAATTGTTTGTTTATTAATTAGCATTCAGCGTAGTGTTGAATTGGCCATCACAACAACACACGTAATACAATTTGTAGCTCAGATATTCAAGAATCAATAACATTTACATTTGTGAACAAGGCAATAAAATAATTTCAGAGCTAAACAAATATGAGATACTAAATAGCAAACATCTGAAATGAAATACATAATCACTAAATTGTCTTATTGAATTATTTGCTTATTAGCTAGCATTCAACATATTTTTACAATGACAAAACACTTCAATATAATCTGTAGTTCAGACATTCAAGATCCAGTTAGTAGGTATATATATTTGTAATAAACAAAATAATAAACAAAAGTTGAACTTACTTCATTACTGCTTATCAATGGAAATTTCCACGTTGTAAACCGGGTTTTTTTTTTTTTTTTTTTTGTATTCGGCTCTCGCCATTCCAAAAAGTTCCAAAATACCATCAGGATTGCTTTCTGTGAATATCAGCTGTTTAAGATTGACAGCTGGCTGTTGCCGGATGGTCATGTGACATCACATGCATAACGTTACGGAGAGACTCTCAATAGATCCGCAGAAGGCTCTAAGCGCTGTCATTTTTGAGTTTCCTTGATAAAGATGTAATTTTTTTAATGTTGTGAAAACTTGCTGAATTTAATAACTTTTTTTCATGCTTTATTTTCTTATGTAATTGGAAAAATAAACAAATAGTTTGTAATATTAATTTATAAGATTTATTCATTTTAAAATAATTGGCATGGAAAAAAGTTTATTACTTTTCCTCTCTCTGGAAAACTGGTAAAATTGCATCAATATATTGAAAAAAAGACTGCAATTTATGTTATATAAATGTATAATATTATTATAAATGTATATTTTGTAAAAGATAAATGGTTTAACCCCCCCCCCTAACAATGGACTTATGAAAGCAAGAAAGATGTATTATAATGCATCTTATAAGAGCAGAAGTTAAATCTTCCCACCTCTTATCCTGATGTCTTTTGAAAAGATGCGATCAACTTTCCCACTTAAAATTTGTGGATATTTATCAAAATAATAAAACATAATTTCGAATTGGGAAGGAAATGTACGCTTCGCTATAGTTCCTTTGGCGATTCAAAACTCGAACTGAATCAAACAAAAACATCATATGACGATCGCTTGATTTGCTGCGCGCAGCAGAAATACGTCACTTCCTAGCGTAAAGCGAGATGTTCGAAACGACAGAGGTACGAGAATCAGACCCCTTCTTTCGGTCGAGAAAAAGCCATTAACGTCCCGCGGTCGAAAGGCAAAACGCTCCCAACCCAACCGGGGTATGAGAATAGACCCGTTAGTGTATTTCTTTCGGACGTTTCCTATGATTTAATGTTCTACGCTAATTAAGAATTAAAAAAAGAAACTGAATTAATCTTGGACATTTTAAAAATAATAAGAAATTAAACTGGATGTCCCAGGTAGCACAGAAATATTATATAATATTTGCACAATGTTATACAATATTATGAGCACCGAGGAACACTGAATACCGTAACAAAGTATTATATAGTATGTATCAGTATTTCCGAGATACTAAATTTTCACAAAAAATATAAAAACAATGTTTATTTATAAAAATATTCATTTTAACTCAGGATATCACTCGAGTGGAGGTTTTTATTACAAAAACACCACTGGAACAATTATTCTTTAAGATTCTTAAATCTTCTTTATTCTTCAATACAATGCACATGATATTTTGATTTCTATATTTATCGACGTTTATCAGTATTTTGAGGTGAAGTTATTCTTATGGCCGCCAGATGGCAGCATGGAAATACAATAACACTATATTACTCAGTATCATGAAATAGTATTTAAAAAAATGTTAATTTGAATAATAATGTTTACATAGTCATTTTGTTTTACTGTATATAAAAGGCGGACCAGATTCAACTAATGAAGTTAACCATAAAACAGCTCTCACATATGGATTATCTAAGAAGAAAAAAAATTGAGCGTTATTCTCATCGTAAAAATATGCACGTGATTTTTTGTTGCGAATCTTGTACTTGATTTTTAATCAATAACGTTATTATAAATGTTCAAGGCGTCTTGTAATACATTGAAAGAGGAATAAATAAATTTCAAATTCATTTGAAAACCTTTCAAACATATTATTATAATTACTTTTAAACCTTATTGCCTTTATTTATTAAAATTAGCAAACTTAGATAAGAGCTAAAATTGCCTTCTCTTTGACTTCTAATTTCATTTTGAACTCGAAATTGTAACGATAAAAGATAATTTAATCAAGAAAAACTATTCAGATTAATTGTGAATGAGCATGAAATTTCGCAGAGATCCGAACTTTGTAACTGCATTTCATTATCATCATTTACGCTCACTGATGCAAGTCTCGCTTCTCAAGCGGTAAGGTGTCTGGTTCGTGTGCCGAAGGTCCCGCGTTCAAAGCTCGCCGTAAGTAGGTGTGTTCAAAAAATAACGAAGTGTTGCCTAGAAGTTCGGAATTAAGTGATTAATATTTTTCCATGCTTCTAAAATGTATTTTTAAAATATTCACTATAATGTTATATTATATAATATTATAAAATATTATTCAGTATAGTACAATATTATTCAATATGGTATAATATTATACAGTATTATATGACATTATCCAATATTATGAAAAAAATATTGTACAATATTACTTTCTCGAATTTTATGATATAAGACAATATCTTGTGCTACGGTGGCTAGGCTAGATCATGCAGAGCAATTATCCTGACTGTCATTTGTCAAAATTTCAGTTCGACGAGTTTCTGTTTTTTTTCTCTAACTTTTTTCACAAGGGAGTATAAGGGGTCTATTCTGGTACCAACGGTTGAGTTGGGAGACGTCACTTTTCCCGTTGTTAACGTGCGGAAAAAGTGACGTCTCCTAACCCAACCGGGAGTACCAGAATAGACCCGTAAAATAAAGTTTGAAATCCCCAAGTTCCTTCTATGCTAATAACCAGGTATTGAAACAGTCAAATTACTACAGCAAAGCATTTTCCACTGTGTCTTAGCTATGATATTTCAGTGGCGATAAAGTCCCTATAAAGTAATGGCGTAGTCAGTGACGATAAAAGTCCCTATGGACGAGTTTTCTGTTTTGTTTATTTACATTAACGCCGTAACTACCTAATTCCTGTGTAATGCTAAGTCAATGGAATCTTCAAAGTGGAAGTCCACGTTTGTAATGTAAATAAACAAAACAGAAAACTTGTCCATAGTGCAGTGGCGTAGTCAGAGGCGAATTTTTACTATATGAGGCCACAGGCGCAAAATTATTGTGAGGTCCTCCTAGGAAAACTCTATCGATGATAGAAACGTAACGTAAAATAAATTATTTGTGCTTTCAATTTTACGTTTATGCTTTTCTTCTAATATCCGTTATTTAATTTGAAGTAATTTGTTATTTACCGGATCTCTAACGTTTAGTTTCGCTCATTTTTATAAAGAATATACTTTATTGTTGATAAAGAGTATATAGACCATGCCATTTTTCTAAATCTCTATATATAAAAGAGAAAGTCACTCACTGATTCATCACAGAATCTCCCAAACCACTAAGACTAGAAACTTGAAATTTGGCTGATGGTTGCTTCTTGGGTAGTTCCCAGATAGCCCAAGTAGCACATAATATTGTATAATATCATAAAATTCGCAAAAGTAATATTATACAATGTTTTTCCCAATATTGAAACAATGTAAAACGTAAGATTTTTCAATATTGTACAATGTTTTTTTTTTTTCATAATATTGGATAATGTCATGTAATACCATATTAAATAATATTAAACTATACTGAATAATATTATATAATATTGAATATTATATAATATAACAGAATTCTGAATATTTTAAAAATGAATTTTAGAAGAACTGGAAAATAAAGCATCTTTTATTTCTACGTTTTGAACTTCTGGATATGGTCGCTTTATTTTATGAGCATCTCCACTTATCACGAGCTTTGAACTCGAGACCACGGGATTAGCTATCAAGCATCTTGCCATCGGACTAGCGGGACTTGTTGGTATGAGCGTAATTGATGGAAATAAAATGTAGTTACAGAGTGCGCATCTCTACGAAATTTCACGCCATATTCATATTTAATTCCGAATAGTCTTTTTAATTAAATTATCTTTTATCGTTACGATTTCCAGTTAAAAATGAAATTTGAAGTCAAAGAAGAAGCAATTTTAGCTCTTATCTAATGTTTGCTAATTGAATAAATTAAGGCAATAAGGTTTAAAAGTAATTATAATAATATGTCTGAAAGGTTTTCAAAATATGAGACATTAAGAAGAGTTATTATTTTTTTCGAAATTATCTATCTTTTTTGGCTTTGATTTAGTTTATGAATAATAAAATTTCAATTTAATATAAAATGTGAAATAGAGTTTTCTGTAAAATAAGGCGCGGATTTCATTGTAACTCTTCATAGATTGCCTAATGGATTAATTTTCAATTTTGTTTATTCCTCTTTTAATGTATTACGAGACGCCTTTAACATTTAACATTATTGAAAATTAAATACAAGATTCGCAACCAAGGGCCCGCCCAGAATCAGAAACAAATTTAATGTAATAAGTAGTCATTATTCGGCTGGCGTTAATGAAGGCGTGGCCTTGTTTTGAACTATATCATACCAAGGATAATTTCACTAAATAACGTTTTTAATTCGCAAAATTTTTTGTCCATATATATACAACTTTGGCGCCAAATTTGGAAAGAAAACTAAGTTGGCAAAATAGTGAAGAGTCGAAATCTCGAATAGGTTCGAAGATTCTGTAATATTACAGAAGGTCGCCAAGCGCGCTAACTGATCCTATATAAGAGGGCGACCGACAGTAGGAGTTAGTTCATTCTTATGCGGTTAGTTCGTGTGTTAACGTTTTCTCTGCTTGTCTATCAAGTTGTTTTATCTGTAGCTCTGTTTATTGAGTTAGTGAGCTTTTTGAATAGCTGCGTATCTGCGATCATCTGCATATTCTGGAATCTTAATGTGTTATTAAGTCAACTGCATTCATAATGAAGAGACAAGCTTCTATTCAAAACTTTTTTGCAAAAAAACAGGGTGTAAATAGGCCTGTTAGTGACAGTGCTGAAGTTGACTGTGCCAGTAACAATGTTTCTTTTTCTTCTGGTGTCGCAAATACGAGAACCGTTGATCCAGCCCCAGTTGCGGAGGACTTCAACCAAGCAAGAAAAAATATCTATGATATTGGAAACTATTGTCAAAGCAATTCCGTTCGTTCGTTAACAAATGAAGAAAAAATTTCTCTAGTAGAAAATGTTTGGAAACCTCAACCTGTATTCAAATTTCCTTCTACTTTTAGTAGTTCTAGTTCAAACCACACTAGATCTTTTCATATGAAATGGCTAGAAGAATTCGAGTGGTTAGCTTATTCTGAAGAAAAATCCGGATCTTTTTATAAATATTGCGTAGTATTTTCTCACTCCAAAAATGTAGGAAAAGGAGATCACCAACTAATAGGGGCATTAGTAACACAGGCTTTTAGTAATTTGAAAAAAGTCAAGGAAATGTTTCGTAAACATGAAAATTGCACATATCATAAAAAATCAGTCTTGATTGCTGAAAACACAAAATCCATTGTTGCAAAAAAACTGAGAGTGTTATTAATCAAGTCAATGCTCAAAGAAGATTGGATATTGAAAAAAAAAACAGAAAAAGACTGATCCCTATAATACAAACTATAAGATTTTGCGGAAGGCAGCAAATAGCAGTAAGAGGTCATTGTGAGGGTGGACGAATAGGCCTAGAAGAGCCCGAAAAAAAATGAGGGAAATTTTCGATCACTCCTGAGATACAGAGCTAACAGTGGAGATAATGACCTTAAAGACCAATTAATGAACAGTGGTGGGAGGAGCATGTACACAAGTTCTTTTATTCTTAACGAGCTCATTAAACATGTTTGGTCATTTAATACAATCTCAAATTGTGAGAAATGTCAGGAAGTCTATTTTTTATTCCGTCTTAGCAGATGAAACCACTGACATTATCCAAATAGAACAGTTTTCTCTTTGTGTTCAGTATGTTGAAGACCAATCATACAAAATTAGAGAAGATTTCCTAACTTTTGTCCCCGTTTATGACGTTACTGGTGCAGTCATAGCTAACACAGTGTTAGAAAATCGCTGCAAAACTCGACATTAAAGAAGATATTCCAAGAGTTTGTCGCCTTCAAACAGCCCTAACAACGTCCCTTACAGCACAGAAGAAGAATACTATCGACAAGCTGTTTATGTACCTTACCTTGATGATTTTTGTAATTCACTGGAGGAACGCTTTGAATCTCACAAGGAAACATTTGCATTCTTACAGCACATCCTTCCAGAATTTTGTACCAAAACAGATTTCTATTCATTGGAAGCTGCTTTCAATTTCTACGAAGAAGATTTGTCACATAAAGAGGTTGTGCAAAGTGAGTTTATGTTGTGGAAAGAAAAGTGGAGTCAGGACAAATCTGAAAAGCTTCCCAAAACAGCCATTAGTTCTATAGAAAAATGTGACAAGACTTTCTTCCCCAACATTTATATTCTCTTGAAACTGCTAACATTTCTGCCCGTTTCTGTTTACAACCGTGGAAAGAAGCTTCTCAAGTTTAAGAAGATTGAAGACTTAAGAAATCCCACATCAGAAATAAGCTTAATGGACTAGCATTGCTTTCGATCCATAGAGACATTAAAATAAGAGATGAAGTTCTTGATAAGTTTGCTAGTGTACCAAGAAGTTTGGACTTCATATTGTAAACTTTACATAAAAAGGCAAACATTTTTTTTATGTATTCACTTTATGACACCGTATTTATAGCTCAATAACAATAAATCAACATTCTTTTCCGTTGTATAAAATTTACTTTTGTTGGGACCAGAGCAAAAAAATCTTTATTAGAAAAAGTTAACACATTAAGTAGTAAAAAAGTAAGAGGAGCGAGGAAAATAATATTAACGCGAATACAATTAAATGTTAAATACACGCGTGTTATAAAACAACGCGCTATCATATAACAAAGCATTAGTTCAGTTCAGTTATAAAAATAAACTGAAAACATAATAACAATAATAATAACTAGATTGTTTAGTCCCAACACTTTGTTTAAAACCCCTTGAAAACTAACCTTAATCATGGAATGATAGTTTACTTTAAAAAAAAATAAAAAAAACAAGTGCAAATAACTGTAAGCTTTGTCATATTGGCCCCCCAAAATTATAACCTATATTCGCCACTGTTCGCAACAGTAAATCACATGCATATATATATATATATATATAACATTGAACAATATTATGAATATAATATTATATGATATTATTAAATTCTTACGTTTTATACTGTTTCAATATTGGTAAAAATATTGTATATATATAAAATATATATATAATATACTTGGGAAAGATTGTCTAATAGAATAATTTTGAGAAGGGTTAATTTTTTATTCCTCTTTTAATGTATTACGAGACACCTTTAAGATTTATATTGTTTTTGCAGTATTAAAATTTAATTTGTGAGTTTTACTAAATTACATTGAATAACGTCGATAAACATACACTATATGCCCAAAAGTATCCGGACACTTGCAGATTTTCACATTTTTTAGAATTTCTCCGAATTGGTTTAATTTACTGCCTTTAAACTTTGGACATGTAAAGAATAGATAATAACTCGCATTTTGCATTGAAGATTCGGTCCTGAGGACAATTAGGGGACCGTCTACAAACTGATGAAGACAAAAAAGTTTTTGGCCCACCCAGCTTCACAGAATACTGATAACAAGATGAAACTTTCAGAAATGGTAATGTATAATGTGCATAATATTTACAGGAATTTTTGTAAACTCAACACAAATATTTGGGAAGATATAAAGGTTTTCTTAAAAAATCTCAAATTTTCCCACCTGTTTTTTGCTTATAACATGCAGAGTGTTCTGTTATATTATACGAAACTTACAGAAAAGATGACAGTATGTTAGAGAACCATTTGTGTAAAATTTGGAAGAGAATTATTGAATATTACAGGAATTATGAGCATTTTTAGTAAATAGTATTTTACTGCGCATGCGCGAAATCTAGTGTAATTTTTCTTTCATAACTTTAAAGCCAGATATATAGGGCAACTTATATTAAAAAATTCAGTTCAATATCATTAGTATTCAGAAAGATATCGGCATTACAACGAGCAGAATTTTAGCTCCTGTCGCAGAGAAGCTAAAAGATGAGGGGTTGTACACGAATTGATATTTTTTAAACTTATATCTTTAAATAGTTATATTGAATTGTATAGTGGTTAGAATTTGCTGAATGGCCATGAACACTTCTAATATTCGTAACAAATAAAAAAATATATGCTTGTAGAATTATTAAAATATTTTAAGAAAAGAAATTAATTACATAAAAAATCGTTTCGCCATAAAAGAAATATATTTAAAAATATCGTTTGACCGTAAAATTGTAATATGTAACTTGTTAATAATCATGTAAATAATATAATTATAGTAATAAAATTTTTGTTATTTATAGTGCCTAATTAGCTGGAATTTAAGTTATACACGTAATTGATAAGTCTTAATGGGTTTTGAAAATCGTTTGGTTCATTTATATTTTCTTTTTAATTGATAACTTGATATTTTAATAAAACGTTTCATACGATAAAATGATTTTGTTTATTGTAATATTTCATATAAAAGTATTTTTTACATAATTTATATAAAGACGTGAAAAAAAGTATTTTTATCACAAGCAACAAGGTACTAATAATGTGTTACAGGACTGAGTCGCGGGCATCAGCTAGTAATAATACATAGAGGAATCGGTGTAAAAACGGGCACTGTTGTAAATATGGGCACCCCTTAGAGTATAAGATACTACATAGATAGAGCGCTCCATTGATAACAAAATCACACGCGGGTGCCAAGATCGGCAACTTTGAGGGGAGAACCGAGTGTTCATGTTTACCATGGTTTGGCTCTCAATCATTAGTTTGGCGAGTTTTAAGCACTTGGCTGAACAATTACTAAAGGAAAAGTAACTAACTGTATTAGTCCAGCGAAATAGTAGAAAATAGACACAAAAATTAGAGTAGAGCTAATTTTTTAATATGTTGTTCTGGTTGGTACCCTGACTGATTTCCACAGTTTTAGCAACAAAATTTTTTGCCGCCGGCCTTAGTTTTTGCCATAAAATTTTCACAAAATTAAATGTTTGAGAGAGAATTTATCTTGAATATCGGTTTTAAATCACAGTAAAAAAATCATATTTCAATAACTAAGTCTTGATTTTTAACGGTATTAATTAATTAATTATTGATAATATTATTAAATGGATTATATTATCTTTAATCAAATGAAATATATTTAAGAAATGTTTTTATAAACTTAATGGTTTTAAGCTTGAAGGAAATAACAGTAAAGATAACCCGTTTCTGAAATATGTTTCCAAACTGTTCCTTTTCGAAGCACTCTGCCACGAAATGTTTCGAACAAATTCTTGTACTGTTATTTGATGTGAAATTATCGCATCGTAGTTGTTTTTCCCATAACTTTCTACGAAATACATCTTCTGAAAGCTGAAATGCATTCATAAAAAATATACCAATGAAAATAAGACAGATATATATGCTTCAATAAATTCTATTTTATGAGATAGTATATAATTTTGTTCTTATATATAACAACGCAAACATTAATTAATTAGACTATTTTGAATCTCAAAACTAAATGTTAAACGCATTGACAGTAAATACGAACAAATATATTCATAACATGCAAAGGTTGCACAAATAATGGACCCAGTCCATATTAAATAATTTTACTATTTTAATTTAATATGAAATATAACTCTATTTGACATTTAAATACTCATCAGTTTCTTTTTTCTGACGAATCCGATGGGTATTAATTATTCACATTCAACATTTAAACAACTGAAAATTGCATCTCATTATTTTATTCGCAATTCAAAGCCAATTTTGAAAACCATCCTTTGGTATTATTAATTAAAAGAGGTTAAAAATTCGTTCCGTCACACATAAGATAAACTATCTAAAAATGAAACGCATTGAACGCAAATTACGATTGGCATTGAAAAATGTTTTTAAAACATATATTAAAAAATGCGAAGATGAAGTGTTTTTAAATAATTTGAAATCAATTAATGAAATAGTTTACAATTTCATGGATAGAAAGTATTATTTTATTTACTTAGATAAATAAAATAGTCATGCGAGATAAATAAAATATAGTCATCGCAGGCATTACGATAAAAACAAATGCAAGATTACGATTTTAAGATTATCAAACACCTTAAATGCAATTAATATACTATATAAATTTTTCTAAATTTAGCTTTTATGTTTTTCTGAAGAATTATAACAAGCTGAATTAGTTTTTTCTTTATAAACAATCACTTATAAAGTTCGAATTACAAACTATGCTTATTTCAGAAAACCCGTCAATTTCAGAAAAGAAAGAGCCAAACTGCGCCAGTGTACAGAAATAAGCAAAACATTCGATTTAATTGCATTAGTGAGTGATAGAGCGAATCTGTCAATTTAGGCTTTTTTGTACTTATTACTTTAGTTATAAATAACACTATTTCCAGGAAAAAAAAATCTTTACAAGCATTATACAAAGTAAAATTACAGTTATTTTGCAGTATGTGAACCACACATTACGCATTCAAAATCATTTTAAAACAATTTTATGTATATTTATAAGGATAAAAATTATACAGATAACTAATCAATGAAATGTAAAATGACTCCCTTTGACAGATCTTTCAGTACACCCATAAGCACAGCACGAAACAACCATTTTTCATGAAAAGTGGCAGCTCGACGCGCGGCAAGTAAGGCTTACTTCATAGGAATAACATTACGACGGAAGTTTCCAGCGATATTGGCAAAATCATTTTTGCCAACGTTCGCGTGCCTCATTGTTGGAACACTCCTACAACCATATAAGCTATCTCTAACTTACTCTATGGGGCCCCTCCCCAAGTGGCTATGGGAGGTGCTGAAGACTGGCTTCCAGGACTGTAGATGGCGCTACTTGTTGATATAAGATAGCAGAGAACAGTTCGAACTATTCTTTCAAGAAGCGTGGATGCAGCGTGAGTTCTTAAGCGAATTGGTGTTTGTTCTGGACTGCAAACTTTTGACTGGTATGTGAAATCGTTTTCTTTTCATGTTCTTATGGCTAGTTTAAAATAATTTTACAGTGATATCCGGAAAGCAGAGACCCTAAGCTACTTTTAGAAGCACGCCTTTAGTCACACACGCTTTTTGGTTACATGTGATAATGGCCATCTTTCTTAGGTTTGGTTGGTGTATATATGGGCACCCTTTCGATGTCAATTGATGAGGCTGCTGAAACACCGAAATGTTTCCCGGGAACTTCAAATACAGTTTCTCCATTCGACATATCTCCTGTCCCCAACATTAAGAAGAGAACCACTACTCGTGGACGCAAAGCAACAAGGTCCAGCCTCATCACTGGATCACCATACAAGGATCAGTTGACCACGTCTCTTGAGAAAAGCGCTCCCAAGAAGACGTCCTTGAGTGTTCCCGGGGTAAGAGATCGGCCAGCGGGCAGGAGTGGGAAGACCAAGGGCCTTCAAAAAAAGAAAATTCGACCCACGAAACGATACGATTCATCATCGGACTCATCAGACTACTATGATCCTCCCCTTGTGGACAGCGATGATAATATCAACCCGAATATCAACGATGGGGATAAACCAGACTCGAGGAAGGCAACTTGCATCGTTTGTGATGGAAAGTTCTCTGAAGACACTCGCGGGGAAGTGTGGGTTAGATGTGTTATGTGCCAAATGTGGGTACACTTAGATTCTGCCGGGGCTGAAACAGCCAGTTATGTTTGCGATTTCTGGAAATAATTTTTTTCTGTAATAAATAAATTCTCTACTATTTTTTATTGTTTTATCCTGTTTTAAAACATTTTAAACAAATTTTGGAACTCTTTTGGAGAGGGCCCATATTTGCAGCCCGTTTTTTTTTTTTATGTTTTTTAAAAAGCTTTTTGTAAATCTTCGTTTTCGAATTGAAATAACTGGTATTAATCATTGTTTTGCCTCCTCTCATTTAGTAAACTTGTAATAGTTGTTAATGAAGGTCAAAAATCCAGAATTTTTCAAAATGAAAGTAACTATTAAGTCAAAAATAAAAGAGGATGCCCATATTCACACCTTTTCCTCTACATATTACTACTCTACTCTAATCGTATCCCAGTAGCTGATTTCTAAACCGTTAGAGATGGGCATACGCAGGAGTGTAGTGGAGCCGGAACGCCGTTCTGGCACTGCTTTTTTTACGAGAAAAAAATAAGGAAAAAATTGTTAGAAACTTCCTTAAAACAGCGCGATTTTTGTCTAACATTTATCCTCGAAGATATGATGGATATCTCAAATTAATAAAGTAATAAGCTACTGGCAAATGGTGGCGGGAAGGGGTTAAAAACATTAAGGTTGCACACATTTATATTGTATGTATACATTTGCATACATTGGTTGTATACATTTTATATTTTGATTCTAAATACTCATGATATTTTCTATATTACTTATCAATATAATGATTTTACTCTGAAACTTTTTTAATTTTAGTATAACTTGAAATCAACATAATTTTTTAAAAATTATTCTCCAGCATCTTCATTATTTTCATGCATCGTTTCAGTGTTAAAGTTTTATTATATCATGGTTGCTTAGATAAAATACTTACGACATTTCAAATATAAAAAATATTTTATTGTGAAGTTATCCATTACTTACCTTCGCCATTCCTCCTCCAGTGACGTACGTACCTACATAAAATGGTGCCCAGTGAAAGCACCGAAACTGTGCGCCCTCTCCTCTTTTTTCTTACTAAATATTATCCTATTTTTTTTCGTAAACTTTATGCTGGAGAGTGCAAAGATTAGTAGTGCAAATAAACGTAGAAAATAATATATAAAAAATTTTTGAGTTGATATGATTTACACATTAAAAATAACTTCACGATGATTATTATATGGACAGCTTTTTAATCTAAAATTTATCATACGAATATTTCACGAAAATGGTTAAAAAAAAACAGATTTTATAATTTTATAAAAACAATTTTAAAGTTTTTAATGAAATATTTTGTTAAAATTTCACAGATTTTATGCGTTCTATCTTAAGTCGCTTAAAAATGGCTCAAATAAGAAATTCAAAGGGTTGTTGGTATGAAACTTCTCATAAATTAGAAAAATATAAATAAAAGATGCATTCCATTTATCTCGTATTTGAAAAAAATTCTAAAACGTGTGCAAATCTCTTAATCCATCGAAAAATACTTAATACGTACGAATAATAATTGAAAAAAATTTATATGCATACGTTTTATATTCTTATTATTCAAAATATATACACCATCGACATCATGTCCACAATAACTTCATGATTGAGCCTGATAATATCATTTCTTAGAATTAATTATTATTACGATCGTGATAATAACCTCAAAAATTGACTTTTACAAAAATATACAAAAGGAAGTAGAAGAAAGAGGCAATATTACTTTATTTGAAAATCATTTTATTGGATTAATCTCCTATAAACTTAACAGAATGTTAGGAAAATAATAGGAATATACTTCATTTTTGAATTTTAAATCTTACTTAATATTTGTAATTTAAAATGTAAATTCTTTTAGAAAAATCTTGCTATTTCAAAAAATGTTTAGTTGTTTTGTGGCGCAAGAACCATTGGTTTGGTCCTGATGCGCCAAACAAAAGTGAAAGTGATATGAATGTAAAAAGAAATTAAAACAGTGATGGAAAGACAGGTGATGATCAGTAAAATAAAAAACAATTAAATCAGTGAATAAAACTGAAGACTTGTCTTGTAGAATTTAACCAGCGGGAGTGGTCTCCCCTAAACTTTCTCGTATACTTTTCGAAAAATGTACTGTTTCCCCTCCCCCCGCGTGGATAAAAAAAATTCGAACCTATTGTAACCCAGGATCCAATGACTATCAGAAAATATTGAGGTAAGAAATCAAATTCGAAGAGATGCGTTCCGATTAAATGCATACCGATTTCTACTCTTTCTTCGCTCAAGGACAATCCTTCCGCGTGCACAGATTGCTACCAAGTACGCATGCGCACGGAGAAACGGATGAAAAAAAGCACCAAGCAGGAGTCAATAAATATCGTGCACAGAAGATTGCGTCCAATACGCATGCGTGTGGAGATAGCGGACGCGTTGGAGATGCGCTTATACAGACCGATAGACAGTCAACCCTTTGACGGATTTGTCCCAAAATTTTATATGGACCTACATTCATGATGATAAAACTGTTTACCAAATTTTATTCATCTAGCTATTCAAGTTTTTGAGTTATAGTGTTCACATGACCGCGGGCAGACAGATAGACAGACTTCCCTCGGACGGATTTTGTCCAAAATTTGATAGAAACCTACAAATTATGTGTCAAGTTCACATACCAAATTTCATCCCTGTATCTCTAATAGTGTTCGAGTTATCGTATTCACAGACACACATACAGACAGACATAATTCCAAAATTGTGTTTTTCGGATTCAGGGAGGTCTAAAACATGGAGATTCGAAAAAATTTCGAGTTCGAATTTTCTGACGATTACAATACTTTCTCTTTGTATACTTCGTATACGAGAAAGTAAAAAAATGCCTTTTCCCAAGAGATAGCGCTGATGCTTCCTAGGTTGTGACGTCATCTCTTTCAGTGCTACAGTATTTTATGCTTCTAGAATGACAGCAAATTGAATCAAAATTTAAATAAATAATATTTGTTAACCTTCCTTGTTAAGAATGTTGCATTAGGTGAAATAGCCTAATTAAAAGGAATCGCAAGCAATCTATAACAAAAAATATCAAATTCACTTTTCTGCAATGAAACCCCTTAAACGCTTAATAATTGACTACATACTAAAATAACTTGGATTACTAGCTTAATAACTATATTAACATTGGATGTTCTTGGAGGAGCGGGGGGGGGGGGGGTAACAAAAATAATTGTATTCCGCACATGTCTTAACGTGAGGGGGAAAAAGATTTATAGACATCTAAAAGACCCGGGAGTATAGGGGATAGACAGCAAAATTTAAAAATTTAGTTAAAAAAGCTAGTTTTTCCGAACACTATTGCTTTTTTGCACTTCCTAGTTTTAGTCAGCGAAAATGAAATAAAAATTTAATTTTTTCCTTAAAAGAGTAGGGGTGTGATTGTCCCCCTCCTTCGCCGCCACTGGAAATCGGCGAAGACGAAAAAATCTTGATTCACCCCGCTCCACGAAAAGCTGATAATGGTTCATAAATTTTATCGATGGTTTTATTTGCTATGCACATTGCTTACATGCATTTTTTTAAGAATAGCAAATTTATTCTGGAAGATATAAAGGTTTTCTTAAAAAATCCCAAATTTTTCCGCATGTTTTTTGCTTGTAATATACAAATTTTTCCACGAAATAATGTGGAACTTACAGAATACTTGTCAAAGTATTAGAGAAGTATTCCATTAAAATTTGAAGTTTATACTAATATAGTATCACAAATATCTCCTGTGATATTTTGCGAAAGCAGCTATATCTCTAAATGAACATTTTGGAGTAACTTCCAAATTTCAAAGTTTCATCCAGTTATATATATATTAAATCTTCCTATTACTTAGGATATTAATCATTGCGATAAATGTAAAATCAAAAGTTCTCATACTCTAATAAATTCTCCCCATTTAAAAAAGATTAGTTTGGCAATAGAGAATATATTTTTTAACTTCAACCCGAGATAATTTAAAAGTTGAAGGGGTGATGGGAAGTTTTACCCGGTTCGAAAATTAAACTAAGAATATTTTTATATAAAAACAACGAACGTGCTACACTGGCGAAATGCACTCTAATGATATTAAACTACGTATCAACACAGTGAATCAATCTATTTTAAACCTTCTCGTAAGACGCTTTTCTATTGGATTTGCAATAATTTTTTAGGGGTGCACCCATAACACAACGAAGTCTTTGTCTGATGCTTACCCTCGACAATATGATAAAGTAGCAGATTACCCTGCGTTGCCCGGTCTTATTTAGGTCAAAATCTTTTGGAAGAAGAGATTATACCGAAATATAGACAAGCAATATTTTATAAATAACATGATGTTTATTAATATTACTTTTTTGCGGAAATATTTATCATATTTTTTATGAAATAATTCCTAAATTAATAGTAAAAAAGCTTCTTTCATTTAACATAATATAGAGTATTACATACATTTCTTGCATTGTCAGCCAATGTCTTGGGGCATCTTATTATTTTAGGAACCCGTGACATAAAAATTTCATGCTAATTGGTTTATTTGATAAATATCTTCCTGTGACTTACCTGCGCGGGATATAGTCCATTTCTCAATACAGTATTATTTGTTGTTGTTGAACAATGTGGGAGTCAGTTTTAAACTTGAATTTCAACAATTAAAGTGTCTAAATCAGCTAATTAAACATGCTTCGTCGAAATTGCTTCAGCCGAAAAAGAAGTTATTTGACAAATGATAAAGCAAACACGATTCCTTTGAAACGCTCAATTTTATTACATGGGAATAGAATAACGCTTTGAAAAAGACATGAAAGAATATTTCGTATGTTATAAAAGTTGGGATCAAGGAAACTTTCTTTTAAGTGAAATTTTTTTATAGAGTCGAGAGAGTCAAACGTCCTATCATTGATGTGGTGCGGAAGTTTGAAGAGGGAGGTATTGGTCCAGATATTGACATCTGACCACGGTTCGGAAGCATCCCGAAATAGACATCGTATTGTTATAAAACGAAACGTAAATATAACTAAACTAATCAAACATTAATTGCGTTTAGACTCACTCTGAACTGCTGGATAAACGTTGAGTTTCGAAGTTGTATTTTGGACTGTTTTAACTAACGGGTGCACGACGATGTATGAACTATTTCAGATGTGCCAACCATACTAGTCGTAGATGGTTTAGATTATTTCAGATGTTGCCAACCATCCAATACTTACAATTGGATTCAAATTTAAAATTTTGCAAACTTATGTTTTCTCGATGACAATATACTGATTCGATATTTTAAAAAATAATTTTCAGAAAATCGGTTAATTTAGACAAATTTTGATTCTATAATATTTATAATTATGAGGTAAAGTATACCTGATTTTAATTTGAATAAGTTCGAATACACGAATCTTTTTACGCAATCTAAATACTCTAATACAAGATTGGCTAGAAATGATGAGTCAGTCAGCCAGCTGCAAAACAAACTGTACCACACTGATCTTCAAGGTAATATGAAAACATGAACAAAATCCCAATAATAATGTTCTGAAATGTAAGCTATACCTAATTTTAATTTGAATAAGTTCGAATACACGTATCTTGTAAATTAAATGACAGCACTAAATTAAATTATCTTAAAAATAATGCAAAAAAACGAGGCTTCGGGCATCCCAAAGTTACGGGGCCCATAGGCGGTTGTCTAATTTTCCGATTTGATAGTCTGACCTGGAACCAGGCATGACAATAAACATTTCTTCGTCAAAGAAACCCGCTTTGTAGGACGGGAAAAACCTACCGGTTTATACAGAAAACTGCTTTTTTTTGTTTCGTTTAACCGGGTTTTTTTCGGTTATTTTTCCCCCTGCTAGAGTTGAGTAAGCCCTAATTGTGAGGATATATAATCACAAATAGAGGAATAATTTAATTCGATATAGGTTTTCAGCGGTCAGACATTTAACGATGCAACCGTCTGGAAGCGAGAGGGATTCAAGTTCGAAGCCTAAATTTTTATCCATTTCCAGTGGCGTAACCAGGGTGGGGCAGGTAGGGCATGTGCCCCCGGCGCAATTGCCAAAGAGCGCAAAATTAAGGAATCAATTGGTTGTATTTAAAAGAAAAGTAGTTTTTTGAAGTTATTTTCCCCAAGATTCTTAAAAATTGAAATGGTTTCAAAAAAGTGTGGGGAAAATCTTAACGATACAGTCGTTCTTACAACCCGGAAACCTCAAGCTGCGACAAAATAATAAGTAATATTATGTTTCAGAGATCTGCCGACCCCCCCCCCCCCCAATAAAATTAAAAGCTCGTTTAAAAGGTCCTTCCCACTGATTTGAGTCTCGGTGGGGTGGGAGATAAAGAAAAATGGTTAGGAATGATTGTCTGTTCAGGGCTTCTCATGGTTTCTCAAGGTAAGCCTGATTCATTCTGACAGGATATTAGTTTCTTCGAAAGCTGGTGATAAATGGTTAGCAAAAGTGTCATTCCTCTTTTCAATCAGCTTTCAACAACGAGTGAAGAACGGAAAATATACTTCCATTTTTTTGCGTAGTGTAAGAGCAGTCCAGCAACTTTAAAAGACGCAAGTTCGCTATCTTAACATTGTTTTTAGTACTGAATATTTGCATAATTTGTATGATGAAAATGCGATAGTGTTTATTTTAAATTTTATTTCGCAAAACCTAGATGCTGGTGCCAAACGCAAACAAACAAGAGAGAGAGAGACCTCTTAAAGTTTTGCAATAGGTGGTAAAAATTATCTTTCCGTTATTGACCTTGAAATCAAGATAAATGAAAGCGATTTTTTTAATAATCAAAGAGAACAAATACATAAGAAGAAGAATTCAATTCCTGCCGTAATGGGAAGTGTTTTCTTTTCTCGCTGAGTTACACTATTGTCACTAATTTGTTTTACTGATAACAAACACATTAAAATTTGCTTTGACTATCAAATCATTAAACTGCCAATATTCAATCTAAAATAATTATTTAAATATGTAAATATGGCAGTCATTTTTTTTTGTAATCCTCATGTTTAGTACATGTACAAACATTTTAGTACTAAAGTATTGTAACTATAAACACTTTTGCTTCAATAAAAAACAGAAAGGTTAATTTATAACATTTCGGAAACACTAAAACCTTCAAAATTTTTCAGAGATAATGTATCGTTTTTTTAAACACATAAATATTGTCTGCTAAAATAATAAGGAAGTGCAATTTTACATGTCATAGATAAATTAATAAAGTTATAATTTTCATGTTTGAATCAGTCTTTTACTCCCTGCAATAGCGTATCCCCTAATTTCATGTAATGAATTTTAACTTTGTCATAAGGTTCTAGATAAAACATTATTAAACTTTATTAGTTGTAAATTTTGATTAATATATTTAAAGATATGTATGAAATTATATGATGAATTATGTTATGAATATTATTAAATATATATTTGTCTCAAAGGCTTTTGTATGATTTTATCTGCGTTAGCAAAAGATTTAGTTCAATGTTTAGAGTTTTTATATACAGTCTATGTGCAAAAAGTAATATACAGTAAACTCTCGATATCTCGAAATCGAAGGGACCCGGAAAAAAATTCGAGATAGCGAGTTTTCGAGATAACGAGGTTACCCTCCCAAGCATTAAAAATTACACATAATTACAAGGTAAGGAATATATTGTAAAATATTTTAGCCAGATAGAGCTAAATGTCTGAAAACAGCAATAATTTACATATTAATTCATAGCAGTGATAGTAATTTACATAGAAGTATAAAATTTTTAAAACAGAATGCATTTGTAATAAATTATTACTACTTAGAATTTCTATCAAAAGTCCAGCATAGTGACCTTGCGACACCTCTTTTCAAATGACTTTTCTACTAAGTTTTCAATCCAAAAAATAGCTGCGAAATCCTCTTTTTCCACGTGTTCTGAACATTCCATGAACATGATGTGAACAGCATCTTTAGCCTGACCCGCAGTAATGTTGGTGTCTGCTGGAACTTCCACCACTTCCTCATCACTCGAAGGCGAAGAAATTGTTTAAGAAAAGATCTCATCATCAGTCCACAGTCCACACACTTGAACCTCCGAGTCGAACACCATAAATTTTTCAAACGTTGGAGTTTTAGGAAGGTTGAAGATTTTTGAAACCTTCTCCCATTCTTCACATTGGTGTGTTTCTGTATGGAGTTCCTGCTCCTCATCTGATTCACTTTCCACACTAGAAAAACAAGCTTTTTCAAAACAGCTTTTGATTTTCTTTTGTGTAACGCTCATCCAGGCTCTGTCTGCCATCCTCATAGAATCAAGCATATTAAACGGTTTCATTTTCTGTTTTTTTTTTCTTCAATTGAATCCACAACCTTCTTTACAAGTTCCCTCCTGTAAAAAAACTTTAAAATTTCTTATTTTCCCCTGATCTAGAGGTTGCAGCTTGGAAGTCGTGTTAGATGGGAGGAAAACCACCTATACTGCGTTCGTTTCAGGGATAAGGCTGTGAGCCGTGCAGTTATCAATGAATAAAACAATTTTCCTCTTCTCTTTACACATTTTCTTGTTTATTTGTTTTAACCACTCTGAGAAAAATTCACTCGCCATCCAAGCTTTTTTATTTGCTTTATAATGAAGTGGAAATGTCTTAATTCCTTTAAAGCATATTGGGTTTCTAGATTTTCCAATCATCAATGGAGTAAGCTTCTTAGGCCTACTCAATGTTGGTAGCTAAAAGTAACGTTACTCGTTCTTAAATTTTGGTTTCCTCCATGGAAGGTTTCTCCTTGGAAAACTGTATTTTTGTTTAGCAATGCTTTGAAGAAAAGCCCAGTCTCATCAGCACTAAATATTCTTGTAGAAGACCAGGAAGAGTTTTTATCCATTCCGAACAGAGCTCATCTCTCACTGATTGGCTTTCGGCACACAATTTTCTAAAAACAATTTTAAAACGGTTTTTAAAGGTTTTCATCCATCCATTGCTGCTTTTGAAGTCTTTGTAACCCAGCTTCTGTGCAAATTGTTCCGCTTTTTCATTCAACTCATTGTCTCCAATAGGTAAATTACAATCTCTGCATTGTCTAATCCATTTTATGAAGCATTCTTCTAATTGAGGATCTCAATTCGAATCTTCTTCATAGATCCTTTTTTCAGTTCAAGAAGTCTTTTAATTTTCTCTCTGTCCTTTAGTATTGTAGATAAAGTCGATGCTGGAATTTTAAAATCCTTGGCGATTTGTCCTTTCTTCCCACCTTTATCAACAGCTTCGAAAATTTTTCTTTACTGTCTTTTTTTCTTTTCTTTTTCTTTACTCGACCCTTTTCTTTACTGTCAACACATTCAATTTTCGTTTAACACTTACTTTTTTCGTCTCCATGGCACAACCTTCCATTTTTGCAACTCGAACTGGCAATTCACACACTTTTTAATCGCAACTACACCCCACAAACGTTTTTCGCAGACAGATTTAACACGTGTAGTCAAGTTTGTTGAACCTGTTACATAAACACAACAGCTAATAGGCTTGCATAACGAATTGGTGAGAATGACACTCATCGGATCGAGCCGATAGTATGCGACCTTGAATATCCATATCCATTTGGGTGTAAAATGTCCCTTTTGCAGCAACTTCTGGGAAGCATCCCCTACGTGAGATCTTCATGAAGGCCACAATGCGACTAAACAGCGATTTTCAAGGGAAAAATATATTTTTCGCTTCGAAAAAAATTCGACATATCAAGGTTTTGAGTGAAAACACTTCGAGATAGGAATTGAAATTAACATTAGAGAAATACGAAATTTCAAGGGGAAAAATATTTTTTCGAGATAACAAGGTTTTCGAGATATCGAGAGTTCACTGTATATAATTTTTTCATTTTTATATGTATGTGTGTGGTTTCTTTTCGATTGATTAAGAGATTAGTACACATTTTGTATTATTTTTCAAATACGAGATAAAAGCAATGCACCTTTTATTTTTATTTTTCTAATATATCAAAAGTCAACTTTTCAGCTCAGTTTCAATGGCCCTTCGTACCGATGATTTCTTAAAATTCCACCACGCTTCCAATGAATTTTAGTATATTAAATAAATAAAATACTTTTTGTGCCATTTGCATGTATATGCCACTTCTTAAGCTTGGTATTTTAATTCTGCATTAGCAAGATATGCTTCTTTCCTCATTTTGCTTTCTGTCTGTGCTTAATAGAAAAGTAGAGAGCAAATTACTCTAGATAATAATTGTTTTTGTGAGTATGAGTTTTGTGTATATGAAGTAAACTTTCTTTTGTAATAAACTGTTCACCTGGGGTACCCAAAAAAGCTTCTGCCTCATTCAGAGTGTACTAATCTTGTGAAATGGCATTAAAGTAAGTTTTTAGGGTCTCTGGAGAGAAATCCATATACTTACAAGTCCTTAACTTCCTTTTATACACCCTGGGTATATTTGAAGCTAAAGCAAACATTGTTATTATTATTATTTAATACAAAAATAAATTTAAAAAACCAAAGGGGATTGCTTTGTACCGCAAATTTCCATAGCACAAAAAATTCCTCTTTTTTGGTGCAAAGTTACCCCACGTCAGAAAAAAAATTAATTGTAACTTAGTTAACAAATATAATTTTCATTCAAAGCAGCAACGATCATTCAATACCCAGGAGAGCCGACTCAACCTAAAGGTTTTAGAGTGCAGGTTGACTCTCCGGGAGAAGAACATTCCAGCAGTTAAATAGGTTTGGTGAAATGGAGAAAAATTTTATATTAACAATTGAAGGAAAATTTAAATTAAAAAAAAATTAGACGTTGGCAATTAAAAGGAGAAGACATATATGAATAAAAGTGTGATGCCCTGAGAAAAATAAAATAATTAAATAAAATACACACATAGTAAATGGTAGAAGTTTCAGATAACGAATATAAAAAAAGAGACTTCTCACTAATTTAAACAAAAGAAAACGGCACAAAATAATTGAAACAAAGAAACAGAAGAGATCCAGCAAAAATAAAAAAAAGACGATGCAAACAGTAAATAAAAACAATTTACAGCACCAAACAAAGGGCAAAAGATACAAAAAAAGAAAAGAAAAACAAGGCACAAAGTGGAAAACATCTAAATACAAGGTTCAATAAAATAATAAAAATATTCAAAATAAATTTGTAATATAAAGCATGTTGGTAATTGGCCGAATCATTCACTCTTCTAAATCAAATAGAAAAGATTGTGAAAATTGGATTACAACAGAAATTAAAAACATAAAGTGGAACTTCGAGTACCACAGAAAAAATATATATACAAAAGAACAATAAAGAACAACCGATAAACGAGAATCAGCTAACCAGCCATTACATGTCAAAAGACAAAATCCAAAATCAGCCCCCACAATCTGTAATTTGCAAATTTCCCATGAAATTTCACAGTACTCTCTGATCCTGCGCAACGACCATTATTTTTTAAAACATTCATAAACCATTTACTTTTATTATCTATTGAGGGCTTTGTTAAATGAAAATCCGCTGTAAGTCTACATTCAAAAATATAATGTTCGGCATCACCAATGATACCACATAAACATAATCGAGTAGAAGAAATCTTAAAACGATGCAAGTATGCTATAAATGGACTATGTCCTGTGAATAAATAAACCAAATATTTATTAATAGTCAATAGCTCAAGTTCAAGAGTCGGAAGGAAATCCGTGACCTTTTCTCCAGTTTCGGGGTCTCGACAACTAAGGTTCCAATTATTGAATAGGTCTGGTTTTATATTTTTCTTAAGAAAAGAATAAGAAGAAGGAATTTCAAAACCATTGCCAATTTCAGTTGCTAATTTTGCGAAGTGGTCCACCGTCTCATTACCTGTGTTACTTGCATGTGCTTTTACCCAAGATAAACCGACGTAACCACTAGCTGAAGAAAGTTTTTCTTTTATTTTTAAAAGGGAAATATATAATTGCACTTCAATTTAGATAGTATGCACTTGGTACATGGAACTATAATTCAGATACTTTGCACTATAATTCGAATTCTTTGCACTATAATTCGGATACTTTGCACTATAATTCGAATTCTTTGCACTATAATTCGGATACTTTGCTCTATAATTCGAATACTTTTCACTATAATTCGAATACTTTGCACTATAATTCGAATACGTTGCTCTATAATTCGAATGCTTTGCACTCAAAATCAATTTTTATGGCAAAGTTTCAAAAATTTTAAATTGGGCAGATTGCTTACTCAAAAAAGGAAATAAAAAATATAGATATTAGAAAAAAGTTTATTACAAAAAATGAGAAAGGTTTTAAAATGTATAAAGCACGAGAAAAAGTTACTTTTGATACAAAATAAACAAACATAATTGAGAATACAGAAATTATAAAAAAAAATAATATAATACTACACAATACAAAAGAGCATTCTTGGCTTCAGCGGGCCGACCTCTCTTACGTTTCTGCCCAAGAGGTAAACATTTAGATTCGTTTCACGCTTTCTCCTGCCCCATACGTATAAGATGCCTAAGCTATGTTTACGAATATATTTTTTTTGCAAAAACAGGACACAAGTATGTGGAAACAGAATCGTTACTGCCAGGGATAGATACTGTCACTTTCCATACACATTTATTGTATTCAGTTTTATATTCATCATATGAGGCTCATATGAGATATGTCCTTTCATGTGAATGGACCACTTATGCTTTTATATTCTGTTTCACCTGTAAAGATGACAAATAAAAAACAGATTGGTTTCCGTTTCTTTCTAAAATTTTGACTTCTCATTTTGCCCACTGATTTGTTTTTGTCCAAATCTTTGTGGGGACTTGCAAACCATTTTACATACGGTTTCATGTAAAATGGTTTGTAATTCGGGTTAACTGGAACACGTTCATTTGACAATTTTTTTCACAATCGCATTTTTAAACACAAGGAACTGACCAACAGGGAGATGCTCACGGAATGTATGTTCCTTTTATTATCACTGCATTGGTTGCCTCTAATCCATTAATGGTAATAGGAAAATAATTCCTAGCACCTATAGATCAATAACGATTTCTCGTAAGCTATCCGATTTAGAGTATTCTGTGAATATTGTGATATTCACATCATTTTTTTTCCCTTTCATTTCTTTAAAAATAATGCACTAATTATGTGAAAGGTATCGTCATCAGAGCATAAATGAAGGCATTCATCATAATTTTTTTCCATCTTTGTCTTTAATGCCACGCAGTTTGCCATCAATAGTTTCTACTACATGTAAATAGCACGTCAATCGTCGGAAGGAAGGCCAAAAACAGCTTTGAAGCTATTAGTTATTACACTGTTTGCAACAGTCAATAAAATTTTAAGATTCCACTCAGTTTCATCTATTTGATAGAATGAGTCTTTCACACAATTAAATGGTTCTTCCGCTGGTGTGGTGCGAAAGTTTGGGTAGGAGGTGCCAGCTCAGGTATCGTCCTCGTCATCTGACCTCGTTTGAAAGTTATTTGGTCCGTCCAAAAGTAGTCCTCGTGTTACTTAAAAAAGGGTCGTTAATATAACTAAACTAAACACAATGGATTTCAATTCATACCTTCAAAAGTGCTGTTACTTTGAGTTTAGTTCATTAGTTTATTTTAATTAATGACCTATTTTTGAAGCAAAACGAGGCTAATTTGGGACGGACTTTGTCATTTTGAACCGTTGGCAGATGACAAGGACAACACCTGAGCTGGCACCCCCTCTCCAAACTTCCGCACCACACCAGCGGGAGGACGTTTGGCTGCATGCGTATGATTTGATGTGCAACATGTCCATTACACGACGGATCTTTATTGGAATCGGGTCTCCAACATGAAACCTCCTGTTACGAAGCTGGCACTTTAACTCTAGGCCACCGCGTCCTCAATTCAGTTTGAAAAGATACAAAAAAGAGGTATAAAAACAGTGATATTGTTGCAAAATAAGCAGTGCCGAGACGCTCTAACCTGGGTGACAAAAATCGCGCTGTTTTAAGGACATTTTCACAATTTTTCTTGTTTATTTCTCGTGAAAAAAAGCAGTACTAGAACGGTGTTCCGGCTCCACTACACCCCTATAGAGAAACAACGACGCACCCTGCATACGCACGAGTCACGGCAATGTACGGCACAGAGCCATATTATCCAATTAACCATCGTTGCTAATTTGGCGGATTAAATTTCCGGCTTTGGCTTATTCCCGGACTTTTTCCCTTCTGAGGTGGTAAATCCCAAAAACCAGGGATGATTCCCCCTATTGGCAACACTCCAACAACCAATGCAATGTTGCCGGCTGCAAAAACTGCGATTTGTTTAGTTTATTCAAAGTAGAAATATCTCTTTTATAGTGGAAAGTAATTAATGCAAGTTATAATATTTTTTCTTGAGTGCATCATATTTGTTCAAAGTTCAAACTTTTTTTTTCATGCTGAATAAATTTAATTATAGTGGAATAATTTCTTTTCGCGTGCAATTTATTTGTTATGAGTGCAAATTATTTTTTTATCAAAGTGAATTTGATCCAAATTAAAGCGCAAATAATTCCCACCCTTTTTAAAATGAAGTTTGATTTAGATTTGGAACTTCTCAAAGCTATTATCTTTCACATTTAAATGCACTTGCCCTGAGAAATGTTGTGCTTTCTTCACTAGAAACAGATTTTACAGCACTAAAATTTTCGCTGAAAAACTGGCTCAAAATTTTCTTCCTTCTGTAACCTCCTGAATGATTGTTATATGCGTTTAAGGAATGAAATACACAAGTCAATATTACCAAGAGACCAGAAAAAAACCCTCAATCCCGTATCCTTAATCCGTTGGTCTCTATTTCAAGTTTCAAGAAACATTTTATACTGGTGCAAAGTGACTTCCACGGGTGCAAAATAATTCCGTTTTACGGCATCATGTGGGATTGGAGATTCAGAAAATGCATTTTCTCAAAAACAATTATTGTCCATTTTTCATTCGATGGACTTGCGTGAATGTTTTTTTCATTTTATAAGAAAGAGTTACATTTTTTCTCGCATTTCCTTAATCAAGATTGGCATGATTTCTGGTTTAAAAAAGACAAAAAATAAAATAGATTAGGTTCTACACATTTATTTCGACACTGAATTATGCTCATATTTCGCCACAACAATTGAGAGGAGAAATTTTTATTTCATAAATAATTTTCCATTTTCAAAGAAGTGAATGTAGGAACTCTTTGAGTAGCAATAGTGAACTGAAAAAATAATCCCAAAATTATTGCAAGCGAGACTAAAAGGTTGAATTTCCTAGATAAACGGTTCCCAACCTTTTAGGTTGTACGGACTACCTGTTGTGTAAAAAAAATATTTTGAGGCCCATTAAACTAAACATACAAATAAAAAAAATGCAATCACATATATTCATATATATATATGTCAGTAATTAGTAAAGCTTACTGTAAAAGTATTGAAATATATTGTTTTATAAATCAAAAAACGAGTGAAGACACTTGAAGCTCCCCTGATTTCGATTCTTGACTAGCTTTGCGCGGCCCACTACTGGTCCCCTCCCTCCCTTTGGACGAAAATGGTGAACGCGTTTGCTTTTCTTATCTGTTTTGGAGCCAGTTCTTAGGGGCCGAAATAAGGTATGCCAACCCTGTTTAAACAAGTTTTCCTCAACGGTGTTTCAGAGCAAATACATTACATCAGGCAGGATACGGGTCTGATATATTCTAAACCAACCTCTTCAAAGGGATAAAATGGTAAGTAAAGTCTTAAAATTAACATTATAATTAATGAAAGTATTGTGATAAAAAGTTATTCACATGAATTCTAAATTTAAAAAACTGGAAGAATTTGCTCGATAAACAAGAGTAAGCAAAATTCCTGACGCAAATGTAGTTACTTTCAAAAACGAAACTGAATGGATTGTTCATTAGTTTTGTACTGATCGTACTCGTCTTTTTTTTTCTCTTAATGCTGCTGTCATTGGATTTAGATAATCTAGAAAACCTTCTCGCTTTCTGTAAAGTTTTTCTGAATTTTTTGTTTGTTGTGAATTCGGATCGTATGAATGTCGTCCAGGATAAATTAGCAGGAAAAGCTTTCTTTTAACAGATGTTGTTCCTTTTTCTGTGAAACAACTTCAAATTGATGATGATGTCGTTTTTGCTTAATTAATTGTCATTTCTTGAAACGATGCGTTATAAAAAGAATGAAATAAATAATCTAACGAGAGAACTTTTTACGAATATTTTGATATTAATAAAATATTAGGCCAAATTTATTCCATCTATCTAGATCGTGTCCATGCATGAGCAGCATGAAAACTGCTGAAAATGTCATACTTTTTAAAAATAAATAAGAGTAAAAATATCCGAAACATGAAAGAAGTTCTAAAATAATTAACACATATTGCAAAATTTAATTTTCCGTTTCTCCCCCATGGCCTTTTAATGTTTCATCTTCTGCAAGATATTTGGTATCCAAACTGTCCTTGATTGACACGAGTTCAAATAACCAGTATTTCACTATACTCTTCACTTCTGACTTTGATTGACATGTTACTTTATACGATCTAAGTATTTTTTTCCTGTTATACTTTCTAATGCTATAAATATTATAATGACAGTTGTAGATCTATTGCTTCTGAAAAACATTTCTATTGATATTTCATGTTCTGGAGATGTCATGAGCATTAATTTATTACCATTTGAGCATATTTTATCTTTTTAAATAAAACTCCAAAAATGGTAAATATTAAATAAATAACTGATATTTGACTTACAATTTTCTGAAGATTTTTTATTAGTTCATCAGGGGCCGTCCATAAATGATGTCACGCTTGGAGGGGGGGGGGAAGGGTTTCTTGAAGTTGTGACAGTTTGTGACAAGAGGTGTGGAGGGGGTAACAAGAAGTGTGACATCGAATATTTTGATTAAAATAAAAACATTTTAAATCAGCAGATTAAATTTTGAAGTTATTTTGAAATTTCCAGAATTTGAGGGAATTTTTTTAATCGGGGCTAAAACAACTTTCTTGTGATTTCTTTCTTTCGAGAAATGTCTTCAGGGTAGGTTCTGTGAATATGGGAGGAAGAGTCGTAGTAGTAAATGATTCCGAGTAATTTCTATTTTATGATTGTGTATATAATTTTATGAATGTTCATATAAATTAATGTGACAAATGAAATGAGATGGCAATTCCATTAAGTAAAACTAATATTGAGGCGGTTTTTAAAAATTCAATCTGTGTAAGAGTATTTTATGTTCATAAAGTAAAGATAAGATTTAAAGCAAAATATTTCAAATTCCAAAATACTACCGTTTTCAACTGCTCTTTTATATTAATAATTACTATTGTATATTAATTACGTTTTTTGTTGTGAACCTTAATCTTATTTCATACAAAATAAACACACATATAATCATTATTATTGTTATTCTCGCAAATGTCATTAAAACACATATAGTTAAAGTTTAAAAATAAAATTTGAAATATGATCTATAACGTAGTGTTTTATTTCTGAACTGCAAGTGTATGTTTATGCAATATAGCATGACATGTGACAAGGGGGGAGGGGGTATGGTGAAGTGTGACACTTTGTGACACTGGGAGGGAAGGGGTCAAAAATATTGAAAAAAAGTGTGACATCATTTATGGACAGCCCCTCATGTATTCTGTAACTTTCATATAATTTGGTTTAAAACTCTGAATATTATAAGCAAAAAACATGCGGAAAAACATAGGGTGTTTTTTTTTTAATTTTATTTTCCCGAAAATGCGTGATAAAAATGCATGTAAGTAATGCGCACGTCAAACAAGACTATTGATGAAACTTGCAAATCAATACCAGCTTTCTGCGAAACGGTATGAGCCCAAATCATTTGCTTCATAATTTTCTGGTCGGACCCCTAAATGGTTCCGTGACCGAATTTTCACTGTAAAATGTGAGTTTTGACGATAGTACATCCCGCGATTCTGCACAACTGATTGTGAACTATTGTATGCATATTAACTCCAAATTCTTCGCATCTTACGTATTATGCTTAATTTTTGGACACGAGTGTATTTATTATAATAAATTACAAATTAAGTCTGAAAAGTATAAAATAATTAAAACAATAAAGTTGTACTCTTTAGTACACTAATAAAAGTATATTTTAAAACAGTCTTCATTAAATAAATTTTAAAATAAAAGTCATTTATATTACAGCCGCAGACAAAAGACGAAATACCTAAGGATTTATGTGCAAAAGAAGAAATGGAAGAAGAAATACCTGGGACAAGGTATTTTCTAGAGGTAATATTTTTTTCTTTCAAAGTAACACTTTAAGATTTTTAGTAATATTTCATTTAAACTTTTTTTCTTTTAAAAATCTCTCATGATTCGTTTTAATTTATTGTTACTCTAAATGTACTTCTGTATTTTCTTTGTACTTTGAAAATTTTCTTTCATATTTTGAAGTATGAATGTCTGTCATTGTACATCTGTTTGACTTGACTATCATTTACTTCTCTAAGCATTAATGCATCAAATATATGTAAGTAGTTTTGCACGTCTCTGATATATTCAATTATTCTAAACTTGACTTCGATACGAATTTTATTATCTATATTGTTTATTATATATTTGTTCTATTGTTTTATTCAAAGATACAGTTTCGGCCGGTGGTTTAGTCTAGTCAACGAAGGCCAAAAATCGACGAATAGAAAAAAATGAATCAATCTTGAAATTTGGCACAGTTGTTGGGGATAGTGTCCTAAACAACATACTAAAAGTCCCCGCTCGTGGGGGTTGCGGGGGGCGTTTAAAGGGGGGCTTTTTCAGTTGTTTTTAAATATCTCGAAAACTATGGGTTCTAGAGGAAAATTCTCAGTTACAAAAATAAATTCCCTACATTAAATTCCCTACAAGGAAAGAAAGTCCTAAATCTTTATTTTAGCATCAATAGTTTTGAAGATATAGGGAGTTGAAAAAGTGAGTATTTCTGAAATTCCTTATTGTAATGGTATAATCAATAAAAAATGCCGAAGTAACAACCTTCAGAAGCACCTCATGCCTATATAATAATTTTATAAAGGTACTATTGTATGTGTTGAGAATAGTTTTGGTGTTGGGGCGGTGGCGGGCACAAATATATTTGATGAACATTTCCACAAGATCAATTCTAGTGGAGTCTACGAAGGAAAAATAGAAAAAAATAAACGGTGTAGTTTTGAAATTTGGCACAGTTGTAGGGAATAATGCCCTTAACAACATACTAAAATTCCCGGACCGTGGGGGTGGTATTGTGGAACTTGCGCACAGCCTCATTAGCGCTAAATCATTAAGTAGTGTCCTTTGCGCACAAGCGTTGGAAAGGTTGCAGTATTGTAAACTTTATCGATGTCTATATGATTTGGCGTGGCTTTAGAATATCTTTGACATATAACAATCAATCAATGCCAGTACCCTCTGCTTCAACGATGTTTCCGTGGGAAAATGCCAAGGACCTTAATAACTTTTATTCTCAAACAAGTGACTAAACCGATATAATTTAAATTAAAATATAAGTAATCGATATAAATTAATCGTAATGATAAATAAATTGAAAATACATGAATAAGATGAAAAATAAATTGCTTCTCAACAAAAAAAACTCGGAAAAGGAACTCGTTTATAAATTTACTCTGCAAAAGTTATAAAAATGATAATTTTGATGTACGAAAAAATGATGCAATCTAATAAACCGAGTTACGGTTTTCAGTCTATTCCAAATTTTATCTTTATTTATTGCTTCGTTTATATAAAGAAGGAAAGAGAATGCACAGGACACATTTTAAAATCAAGCTCAAACATTTATCAGTACTATTTCGCTGTTTCACTTATTCTCAAGACAAGTACTTTAATTTCACTTTAAAAGTAAAGTTGTTTTTAAGTACGTGCCTCATACCTATTAAGAAACAAATTGTGAGGAAATGTGCCTGTGCGCATCGGACATAGAACCGGGGGGTTACGCGGGGGGGTACAGGGGGGTTAAAGGGGCGTTATCGGTTTTTCGTAAATATCTCGAAAACTATGGGGATATTTAAGTTAATGTAAATTATTATTTTTGTGTGTCAATATAAATAAATCTTTTAGTTCCTTTTTTTTTCAGGAGTAATTCTTTTTACATTCATGTCTGACATTGTTAACTCTTCCTTTTTTGTATTTATGTATGCTATCTTTCCTTTGTTTTTATTTTTAGTAAAAAAAGATATTAATATATATGTACGAACGAATTAATTCAACAAAATGCATTTTTTAAATCTAATGAACTGCAGTTTTATATATTTAAGTGTTTATATATTATATTATATAATATCAAGTTAACAATTTATGTGTTTAAATATCAAGTTAACAATTTAACAATTTATATGTTTAAGTAATCAGTTCATCAAGTAAACCACATAACAATTGGTGCCCGTGACCAGTCGTCCAACATTGTTCCATTTTGAACAAAAATTAAATTGGACTTTAAGAATCATTTGGTTTGCAGTATTATGTATTTGAATATTTTTCTGTGTGTTATTAATCTTGATATTTTGTGCATTTACTTTGATATTTATTTATTTGATATATTTTGTTGACATAGATATGCAACATTGTTGCTTAAAATTTTTTAAAGGTTTGAAATGAGTAATATGTATATGTAAATAGAAAATTCTGTTTGGTAAGGTGGATAAGGGTATTTTTTTCATGGATTTTTGAATAAGAGCAGGGATTTTGATTAAATTTTTGATGTCATGTGTGCATGGCTTTTGTGATTCTCTCACCGCCAACAACTAGAGGTGGTACTCCCTACAACCCAATCATGGCTTTAAATACATGTGATCAGCAAACTGCCTTTAGTATTGAAATTGAAAATTTTAATGGGGAACCGGATAAATTGGAGTGGTTTATTCAACAAATCACAGACCTTAAACAAATAAACAAATGGTCAGATGAAATTACTTTTCTTTTCTTGAAGTCAAAATTAGCGGGTTCCGCTTTATTTTGGTATGCCTCGAATCCCACATGCAAAAATATAACCTCATTTGACCAAGCTGTCACATAACTACGTGCATTTTTTAGAAATGATTCAACCCCACTGTCAAATTCTGCAGAACTTTACAACATTCAGCTTATGCCAGGTGAATCAATTCGAAATTTAGCTCATCGCATACAAGTTTTGACCAGTAGAACATATAATCTACTAGAAGATGCTGCAGCACTCAATCAGATTCAGTCAATTCAGTTACTCAATGCACTTCCGTTGAAAATGAAACAAAAATTAATTCATGAGGACACAAAGAATTTTTCGTCATTAGTAGAAAAAGCGCAAAAAATAGCGTTGACTGAACAAAGTCTCAATTTAATGCATATTGCATCTTCTCCCCAAATGGAAGAATCAAATAGTCAGAATAAAATACTGGAGGAATTAAAGAATCAAATTGAGAATTTAACTAATAAAATGCAAAACATGCAAATTACTTCTACACATTCAGGCACTACAAGTGATCAAGGTAATGATTCAGCTGTTCAAGCTTATGGAATTAATTATACTGGGCAATACTTTACACCACAAAATATGTCTCCACAGCAGGGTAGCATAATTTGTAGCTTTTGCCAGAAGCGTAATCACACAATGTCTCAGTGTTTTCAATTCAAAAGACATTTGAGGGATATTAATAATTCAGATAATAGAGATTTCCAGCAAGGTTTTCCGTATAGGGCGGTCAAAATTATAGACAGCAAAACATGAGATTTCCTCAACAGAATTTTAGATCAACCAGACCCGAAAATAACGGATTTCAGCACACATTTAGGCCAACATACAGACCTCTCAATTCTGTTCGTGCTCCGAACACTTTCAGGCCACACAATTATTTTGGACCTTCGACGTCACAAAATTTTCGACCACAACAAAATTTAAACTTCAGGAGGGGCTGCTAAATGGTGGCGGAGCAACCTCTTCTCAACCACAGGTAACTAATTTTGATAAAACAAATGTATGCAGTGGTAAAAGGGTTAAAAGTGTTCAGAATATTGAAAATTATGAGAGTAGTAATCATAAAAATATTAATGAGAAAACAACACAGAATGTGAATGAAAGAAAAATTTTGCACATAAACAATGTTTATGATGAGAACTTTTTACCCACAATAAAAGTTAAATTTGTAAATAATTATTATATTATGCTAATTGACAGCGGTAATTCTGTTTCTCTTTTGACAATGTCTGCATATAATGACATTAAGTGTGATACCAAAATACGACTATTATCTCGGAACGTAATGATTCACACTGTTAATTCTTAACTTTCATTTTCATGTTGTTCGGAAATTTCCTTTAAAATTGACCAGCACCACTTTAAAAATCCTTTTTATGTTGCGAATTTTAAGCAAAGAACATTTGCAGGTATCTTGGGATATGATTTGTCATAAAAAAATAATGTCATTATTGACACGGAAAATGGTTGTGCAAAGTTTGACAATTTTCAGGCAAAATTTATTTCTCCAGACTGTTATCATAAAATTACCAATTGTCACACAATCATTGATAATACTGTCATACTTCAGTCAAAAATGATTTTACAACCGCAAGAATCATCTATTGTTAAATTATGCCTAAAAGACACAAGAGAAAATATTTCGGAAATTTTCTTTCAGCCTGCTATTTTTTAGCATGATATTGAAATTCACCCTGCATTACACACGGTCAAAAATTCATGTTTTCCTACAGTTATACGTAATCTTGGTAATACGACAATTCACTTTAATAAAGGACAGGTTTTCGGTGATGCCACCCCATCATTTCTGTTAAAAACAAATGAAAATGCAAATGATAAAAATATCTGTGGAAGTCCTAACAATAACACACCTATGTGCAATCTCATTACACCTTCTGAGGATATTTTAAAAAAGAGAAAAGATGAACTTTCTGAAACAGACTTTAAGTTAGAACATTTAACTTCTGATCAAAAACAACTACTGTTGGAAACACTTTTGGATAGATCAGCAGCTTTCTCTAAGTCATTAAAAACAATTGGCTGTACTGAAAGGGTTATTCCCACATTCAATTTTCGATCTCATAACCCAATTAAAACTTTGCCTTTTGAAATTCCTCATGCCATTCAAGGCACAATTAAAGAGGAACTTAATGAACTAATTGAAGCAGGACTCATTCATAGGAATATTTCACAATGGTCATCACCTATGGTACTTGTAAAAAAGAAACAAAACCCAACACATCCACATAAACCAGCTTCATATAGAATGGCCTTGGACCTGCGGTTGTTAAATACTATTTTGGAAAATTCTACTTATACTTTGCCAAAAATTCCTACTTTGATAAATGAAATTTCAAAATATCCATTTTACACGACCATTGATTTTTGTAAAGCTTATTGGCAAATTTTACTCCCTGAGGAAATGCAAGATGTATTAACATTTACGACGCCGTTTGGCACATTTGCCAATAGAAGACTTGTTTTTGGCTTAAAAAGAGCCGCAAGTATTTTTCAAGCATTAGTAGATTTGTTAATTGATGAACTTAAACTTAGTGGCACAACAAATCAAATACAACCTCACACTATCTCCAGAAAAAAGTGTTTTCTTCAAATCAACTATTGATTATCTTGGTTTTAATATCTCTCACAACAAAATTCAACCAATCACTTCAAATAGTTTGAAAATTACTAGCTTTCAACCACCACGTACTATTAAACAAGTAAGACGTTTTCTTGGTCTATGTGGTTTTTATAGATCTTTAATTCCTGGTTTTGCTGAACTGACAGAATGTCTCACTCAATTAACTAGGAAAAATGTTCCATTTCAGTGGATCCCTACTCATTAAGAGACATTCAAAAAACTCCAGGATGTATTTTTCACTAAACCTTTTGTTAGATTACCCGATTGGGATAAACCGTTTGTTTTAAACACAGATGCGTCATGTCAAGCAATTTCTGGTATTTTATTACAAGAGCATGAGGGCAAATTGCATCCCATTTCATATTACAGTAAGACTCTTTCAAACTCAGAGAGAAATTATCCTGCTATAAAATTGGAATTATTCGCGATATATAAATCAGTTCACGCATTCATAACATATTTATACAACACCAACTTTAAAATTCTAACCGATAGTAAACCACTGCTACACTATAAAAAAATTGCGTCTCCTACTGATATTGTTTCACGATGGTTACTGTATTTATCTGAATTTCAATTTACCTGTAAACATATTCCAGGCAAGGAAAATACTTTGGCTGATTTCTTGTCCAGATTTCCTGTTAACCGAACAGAAATTTCCAACACCCCACAAGATGAACAAGAATTGATTTTACCAGTTGTCGAAACACATTGCAACACAATAAATGAAACTTCGGACATTTCATTAGAAATTTCAACCAGTACTTGGTTAAAAGAACAGGCGGATGACACACAAACAAATGAAATTATTCAGTTACTAAAAAATCCATCTCTTAAGGATTCAAATAATATTCGTGGTTTTTACATTGACCCTACAACACACATTTTGATGTTTAAATCTCACAGGAAGTCACAAGCAGAATTAATTGTTGTACCAAAATCACTGCAACACAAAGCTTTGGATATTTGTCACATTTCTCACACTGGTCTAGATAAAACATATCAAATTGTTAGCAACAGATATTATTGGAAAGGTGTATACATAGACACCAAAAATTTTGTTCTTATCTGTGAGCAGTGCATCAAAAATAAATCTTTTACACCTAAGCACGCACCACCACAATCCAACAGAATACCTACAAGATCGGGTGATTATATATCAGTTGACATAAAAGGTCCGATTCCAAATTCGGGTTATGTTCTCACGGTTCTAGATCATTTTTCTAAACATATTGTATTATATTCTCTGAAGAATATTACAGCAGAAACAGTTTCCAAACATATCTTGAATTACATTTCAATTCATGGCAGACCAAGCCAAATTTTGAGTGACAGGGGTTTGCAATTCACATCAGAGGTATTTTCTTTAATTAATAAAACACTCGGCATAAAATTAAGTCACACGTCACCCTTTCATCTCCAAACGAACGGACAAACTGAACGTTTGAATCCTGCCATTGAATCAAGTATTCTCACCCTTCAGGAGAGAGGTGTTAACCTTCAGAACGCATTATTAATTCACCAAAATATTTATAATGGATTAATTCATCCTTCGACCGGGTACACACCAAATCTTTTGCATTTCGGTCGAAATCTCCCTTTAATTTTCGACACATTTGATAATAACTCAGAACCTCTATTTTTGGATAAGGCCCATTATGTACAGGACCTGTTACAACAATTAAATACAGCTTATGAGCTTGCATATTCCACACTCACCAGAAAACAGGTAAAACAGAACAATAGATTAGCAAAAAATTCACGTCCAAGGGCATTACTACACGTTGGTGATATTGTTTATCTAAAATCCAAGGGTGCTTTTAAGACAAGATTTGAAGGACCTTATACAATTATTGCAAAGAAAGGAGAAGTTAATTACACAATTCAGGCACTTGATAACAAATACGCTCGTTCCTTCACTGTGCATGTCGATAGGTTGAGATATGCTCCTGGTAGAAAATCCCATCTAATTTATCATGACACTGCACCAAATGAGTCAAAAACACGCTATTTTCTACGAAGTTCAACGCATCAAATTTAAACAATTATGTTGAGTTTGTTTTTGTTGACTTGTTCTCTTTACAATGAATATATGCTGGTGCATACTCTTCGCAGGTTGGTACCCCCTGTTTGTTTCGAGAATTTAGTCACGTGACAGCCATGATGTATTTGATTGATTTGTATATATAGTAAATTTTTTCCCTTTTCATAAAGAATTTTTTTCCCTTCGATTTTTGAATTTTTGAGAATTTCTATGTCAAATTTTTTTCGTATGCTTAGATCTTAATTCTGGTCGGTGGAAGAGAGGAATTTGGCCTACCACAAATTTTTTTCACATTTTTACAAACAAACAAAGGAGTATAAATTCAATTACATGACACAGTTAACGAAAGTGAAGTACAGTTATTAACACACGAGTTTATCTTTTCAAAAGAACATGATTGAGTTTTTGGAAGGTGGTAAATATTGGAGAGATCTTTGACATGGGACAAACAGTTTCTAATATACGTCAAATTAGTTAGGGTTTCGTATCATGATTGAGACTTGTTGTATTTTGAGGTTGTTTGAAAGTATTCGATTTATATATTTTATTTTTGTATTGATTCACAATTAAGGCCAGGGATTAAACTAAGTATTCAGAGGTTAATTGATGAATTTTCTGTCCTTTTGTTTAGAACAAATACAACATATACATGTGAATAAGATGCTTGCTTGGAATTTAAGTCATATATCTAAATGTCAGGAATGTGCTGTTGTATTCTTTATTTTTATCATATGAGTATTTTATATATTTGTCAAAAAATGATCTGTGTTTATCATATATTTTGAGAAACATCTCATTACAGATATACGTAAATATGTATCGTGAAACAATTTGAGTTTACTTTGGCTAATTAATTGCCAAAACAAATTATTTGTTTAAATGTGTTTTTTTTCGGTCACTACCCGTTTGTATAATCAATTGTGCATGTATATAGTTAATTTTTTTTAAAAAAAATCTGTTTCTCGGAATGTTTGCATTACACAGGCATTTTGTTATATTGTTGCTTTTTGTAAAAATCACATTAAACTTAGTGACCACTTTCAATGGACATTATATGAAGTTTTGTGACAAATCCCACTGCTGGGTATGTCAACGCAACACACCTATGGACTATCTGGTGTTCATCAAAGACTGATTTGTGTGAACTGTTACCACATGCCTCCACAATGGGGGATACAAGCAAAAATTTTTTTTTTTTCGTTTTGGAACTCAAAAAAATTTTTTTACTATCAAGGGGGTGATTGTAGTATTGTCTGCTACAAGAAATGTCAGCGTTTCCTTGGTCCAAGATTGTCGAGTGCCTACGTGCAGGAGGACAGTTAAAAGGTCACTTTCTCCCCTCATTACGAGCGGGGGAGGCTATAAGGTCACTCTGAAATAGCGCCTGACAACAAGCGTGTCCAATCAGGCGTTGTTTTTTCTGTGACGCAAGGCCGGGGTGTGAAGAGGGGTTAGATCCCTTCACTTGAAAAAAGATTATTCGAGACGCGCTGCTGGATGATCGGAAGAAAGAAAAAAAATGGTGCATATACTTCGTTCCGGTGTGTACGGTTCGAATTGTGTTCTTTTTGCTCAGTTTTTTACACGAGAAAGAGTAAATATGCTCTCTCGTGTACTGTCCCCCGTCTGGATTGTAGAATAAGGAGCGGAGGAGGAATCCGACTATTTTGGAGATCGCAGGGACCGAACAGATAAGACCTTTTCCTTTATCAATATATTTTTTACGTATTTCATGGCGGACAACAATTTTTGCATCCAATTCTTACCCCTTTCCATAAAAAAAAAAAAAGAGGAAACTTCAGGACTATACTGAAAAGATTTCTCAGACTTTTTGAGTTTCTAGGTTAATACGTGTTTTTTTCCCGCGAATGTTGGTCAACATTATTTGTTTAAGAAAAGGGGCCCCCTGATAATATGTATCCTAGAGATATTTAAGTTAATGTAACTTATTGTTTTTGTGTATCAATATAAATAAATCTTTTAGTTCCTTTTTTTCAGGAGTAATTCTTTTTGCATTCATGTTTGACATTGTTAACTCTTCCTTTTTTTGTATTTATGTATGCTATCTTTCCTTTGTTTTTATTTTTAGTAAAAAAAGATATTAATATATATATACGAACGAATTAATTCAACAAAATGCATTTTTTTTAATCTAATGAACTGCAGTTTTATATATTTAAGTGTGTATATATTATATTATATAATATCAAGTTAACAATTTATGTGTTTAAATATCAAGTTAACAATTTATATGTTTAATTAATCATTTCATCAAGTAAACCACATAACAATCTTTATTTTAGCATCAATAGTTTAGAAAATATGAGGAGTTGAAAAAGTGAGTATTTCTGAAATTCCTTATCGTAATGGTAAAATCAATAAAAAATGCCGAAGTAACAACGTTCAGAAGCACCTCGTGCCTATATAATAATTTTATAAAGGCAGTATTGTATGTGTTGACAGTAGTGGTGGTCTCGTTACGGGTGGGAGACAAATATATTTGATGAACAGTCGTCATCACTTCCTCCCCTCACATCCGTTCCCTTCCACAAGATCATTTCTACTCAGTCGTTTGGTTCTGCATTAAAAGCAGTATCAACGTTGTAGATAGTGGCTTCCTGCTTCACCGGGTAAAATGGAATGTTGGCTGCAAGTTTTCTTCCATTTGTGATCAGTACGTATCTTATCTGATTAAAAATTATGGAGGAAAATGCATAGTAATCTTTGACGATTACAGTGACGCCAACAATACAAAACTAGCAGAACAGAGGAGAAAAGGCACCACGAAAATGTCTGTTGATATTAATTTTGAGGAGACAATAACTGTCATAGTTCAACAGGAACATTTTCTTGCCTACTGGAAGGAACAAGACTAGACTTATTCAATTACTAAGACAGAAAATGACTTCTAAAGGAATTGAGAAAAGAGTCGCTAAAGGGGATGCTGATACTTATATTGTGAGATGTGGGTTAGAGAAAGCAACTTCTCATCCCACTGTTGCTGTAATAGGGAAGACGTAGACCTAACCATGATATTGATTGCTTTGGCACCAGCAGAAAGTGACATATATTTTATGAAGTCTGGCAAGGGAAAAGTCGAAGCTAAAATATTTTCAAAAGAAAGCTTCCAAAAGAACTTTCTTTTGCCCAAACCATCCTCCTTCTTCAAGCATTCAGTGGATGCGACACAACATCAGCAATTTAAAGAAAAAGCAAAGCGAGTACAATTAATTTGTTCAAAAATCAACTGAGCCAAATGAAAAACATTGCTGATATATTTTAAAATACCTCATCAACATCAAATGCTATCTCACAAGCTGGTGAGAAGATGTTCCTCGCCATAAGTGTCGAAAGTGTTTATGCATATATTTATGTAGGTATGTATAATTATATATATATATATATATATATATATATATATATATATATATATATATATATATAATTTTATGTTATAGATATAATGTTATAATAGATAGCCGCCAATTTGAAATAAAAACTTTCTTTCTTAAAAATGAAGCTAGCTTTTTCAACCACTTATTGTAATTCTCTCTCTATATTCTAAGCCATTCATCCTAAGATAAAAATGAAGGACTATTTTTGTAGGAAATTTAATGTTTTTTAATTTCGTAATTGAGTTTTTTTCGCTAGAACTCATAGTTTTCGAGATATTTAAGAAAAACTGAAAACGCCCCTTTTCACGCCCCCTGTATTCCCCACTGTCGGGGAATTTTAGTATGTTGTTTAGGGCACTATTCCCTACAACTGAGCCAAATTTCAAAATTATATCATTTATTTTTTCTATTTTTTCTTCGTTCACTCGACTAGAATTGATCTTGTGGAGAGAAACGGATTGAGGGGAGGAAGGGATCACGACTGTTCATCAAATATATTTGTCTCCCACCCGTAACGAGACCACCACTACTGTCAACACATACAATACTGCCTTTATAAAATTATTATATAGGCACGAGGTGCTTCTGAACGTTGTTACTTCGGCATTTTTTATTGATTTTACCATTACAATAAGGAATTTCAGAAATACTCACTTTTTCAACCCCCCTTATCTTCTGTACTATTAATACTAAAATAAAAATGTAGGACTTTTCTTGTAGGGAATGTAATGCAGTTTATTTTTGCAATTGAGAATTTTTCTCTAGAACACATAGTTTTCGAGATATTTAAGAAAAACTGAAAAAGCCTACCTTTAAACCCCCCTGTACCCCCGCGTAACTCCCACGGTCGGGAACTTTTAGTATGTTGTTTAGGGCACTAATCCTTACAACTGTGGCAAATTTCAAAACTACACCTTTTTATTTTTCTATTTTTCCTTCGTTGCCCGGACTATTTATTTGTAAGCGTATGATTATTTCTGAAACTTTAGCTAATGCAGAGTTCAGAGGAAAAATGAAATCAAATGAACTTTACCCCCCAACCTCACATGCCTTAATATCGGTTTTATCCTTCAGAAAAATGTCAAATGACTTTGAGAAAACAAGACTGCTATAGTGCAAAAATATATACGATAGCGATGGACAGAAAACGAATGAATGTGAAACAATGGCAATATGTATTAAATTTAATTAAACAGTGGCCACATTCGGTCGGTATTCGGTATGTGTCAGAAGATTGTCCGAAGTCATGATATGCATTATCAATATATACATGCTAGCATTCGTTACGTTTTTATCACAACGACTTTCTGAAGCTTTATTATTAGTTATAACTGTTATTCATAGTTATTTAACATGATAATATAACAACATAGTTTATTATTTTTCACTTTAGTGCTGAGCAAGCATTTTTATAAAATAAAAGTAATTTATATTGCAGTTTTTGAGAGAACACAAAGAAAAAGCTGTGAATGGTGACAATGAAAAGCGAGATGAAGAAGAAATGCCTGGAGAAATTAATTGTCAAGAGGTAATATTCTTCTTTCATAGACACACATTAGTTTTCTGATGAAATTTAATTTAAACTGATTTTCATTAAATTAAAAACTAACAGGTGAGAAAATTTTCAAAATATCTGCGCCTTCACATATGCACTATAGTAAACTAGTAATCACATAACGCTTTTTAAAACATAATGAAATGAAATGACATGAAAATGAAGCAAAATATCCATAAAACAATTAACAAGAAAAATATTAAAATGATCCTTTAAAAAGAGATAAATGACAGGATTTTCCAAATACTGAAATACGTGAAGAGTAACAGTTTCTTTTCGCTATAATAAATAGCGAAAGCTTAGCTTAAAAATAAATAAAAAATAACCCGAATCATTATAATCAATAAATTAAAATGAAGATAAAGAATCTGTAATCAGGAAACAAAGCTGTTATGTTATCACATTATAAAAAGTAATTATTTGAAGCTGGTGCTAGAAAATATATTTCATTGAATAAAACTGACGAAATGGAATACAAATCTCTTCATTCAGTGCACTCGAGAGTCAGAAAACATTTATTAAAAAGCGTATAACATTCACCTGCAGAAAAATGAAAATCAACTTGGGAGTAAATGCGTCAAAGATGACAAACTTCAAGAATCATAGCTTTAACAATAGAAAAAATAATGTGATGTAATGAGTGATGAAATATTGAAATTAGTTTGAATTATTTGCCTTACAATTGTGAAAATTATTGTTGCAAGTCGCGAAAAAATTATTTTAAAATTTTTTTGAAATTAGAGGAAAAAAAACTGTACAACAGCTTATTTTTTTTTAATTTTAAAATGGAGGAAACTTATTTTTGTGTGACAATATTTTCGTGAGTCATCGCAAAAAAACACCAAAATCTAGTTTAATTTTTAATCAATTAAAATTTCAAAAAACCCGTTTCAAGGTGCACATTCCCATCCTTCAAATTATATTTGTGCTAAATTTGGCCTCTCTAGGTTCCATGGTCTGTCCTGTAGAGCGTTAACAGGAAAACACATACGCATCTGCTCTTACAATTAGCAGATATGATAATATACCAGCATCGTTCATTATTTCTCAGATTCGTGTTGAGCAAGCATTTTTATAAAATGAAAGTAATTTATATTGCAGCAGCTTCTAGAAGAAGTGAATTTAATTCGAAGCGATGAAAGCTCAGAAGAAAAAATAGAAGAGGATCAAACGCCTCGGAAAAAGTATTTTATCAAGAGGTAATATTTTTCTTTCAAAGTCACATTTCAACTTTTTAATGAAAGTTAATTCAAACTTCTTTCATTTAAATGTTTATTTTGACTCGGTATAATTGAAAGTTACGCTAAATTTACGGTTACTTCAAATTCTTAACTGGTTAATTATATTTTATTTGTTTGATTTTCGTATAAACTCTAGTTGATGTTTATACTTTAGAATTGTTCGCTTATATTTAAAGTGAAATATTTCAGAAAAATAACTCTTTATCGATATGTTCACATTGCAGTAATACTTTTGGTTACCATGTTTTGCCATTGTTATTGACTTCATAGTTATTGGGCCATTTATAGTTGATACTCTACTTCAAAAAGATAGGAAAAACTAAAATCTTAAATATAATAACTTTCTTGCTTGTTATTTTGTATTACGTCTCAAGAAAAAAAATTAATTCTTCAAATTTAAAGATTATAATCTTAATTCGGGCCTTATTTTAAATTGCTATCAAACTTAAGAATGTTTCACAATTTCGGATAAGAAGTCGAATAATAATGCCAAAGAAATACGACGTTCTGAATTATGAACGCATCTGTAATTGTGGTTTTGCTCATTTTAAGATTTAATTGAAAGACATCAAACAATATTATTACGTTCTCGTATACGAAGAGAAAATACTGCGACTGTCAAACAATTCGAGAGTTTGATAAATGTTTTAGATTTCAATGAGTCCAAAAAAACATTATTTCAATTATGTCTGTCTGTCGGTCTCCAAAACGTAACAAGCTAAATGAATGAAAATTCGATGAGTGGAGCGATCACTCTTTCTGTGTTTCACTTCTGTGTGCAAGGCCTTCCATTTTCCTGACTTTATTATTTTATTTGTCTAATAATTGAATTTCGAAACTTCAATTTTGTGCAATCGAAGAGAGATCCAACCCAAATCATTTGTCTCATCATTTTCTGGTCTCTAAATGGCTCCGTGACCGAATTTTCATTGTAAAATGTGAGTTTTGACGATAGTACGTCCAACGATTCTTCACAACTTATTGTTAACTATTGTATGCATATTAACTCCAAATTGTTCGCATCTTACGTATGATGATTAACTTTTGGAGACAAGTGTATTTATTATAATGAATTACAAATTAGAGTCTGAAAAGTATAAAATAATTAAAATAAAAAAAATTGTACTCTTCAGTACACTAATAAAAATATGTTTTAAAACAGTCTTCATTAAATAAATTTTAAAATAAAAGTCATTTATATTACAGCCGCAGACAAAAGACGAAATACCGAAGAATATATGTGAAAAAGAAGAAATGGAAGAAGAAATACCTGGGACAAGGTATTTTCTAGAGGTAATATTTTTCTTTCAAAGTAACACTTTAAGTTTTTTAGTAATATTTCATTTTAACTTTTTTTTCTTTTAAAAATCTCTCATGATTCGTTTTAATTTATTGTTATTCTAAATGTACTTCTGTATCTTTTTTGTACTCTGAACATTTGCTTTCAAATTTTGAAGTATGAATGTCTGTCACTGTACATCTGTTAGACTTGACTATCAGTTACTTCTCTAAGCATTAATTCATCAAATATCTATAAGTAGTTTTGCAGGGTTCTGATATATTCAATTATTCTGAACTTGACTTTGATACGAATTTTATTATCTTCAAATTGGGGACAATATTGCTTTATTCAACAATACAGTTTCTGCCGGCGTTTATTTGTAACAGTATGATTATTTTTGACTCTCTAGGTAATGCAGCTTTCACAGGAAAAATGAAATCAAATGCCCTTGCCCCCCCATGCCTTAATATCAGTCTAATTCTTCAGAAAAATGCCTAATGACTCTGAAAAAACAAGAGTGCTATAGCGCAAAAATCTACACGAAAGCGATGGACAGAAAACGAATGAATGTGAAAGAACGGCAATATGTATTAAATTTAAATAAACAATGACCACTTTCGGTCAGTATTCGGTATGTTTCAGAGGATTGTCCGAAGTCATGATATGCATTATCAATATATACATGCTAGCATTCGTTACGTTTCTATCACAACGACTTTCTGAAGCTTTATTATTAGTTATAACTGTTATTTATAGTTATTTAACATGATAATATAGTAACATAGTTTATTATTTTTCACTTTAGTGCTGAACAAGCATTTTTATAAAATAAAAGTAATTTATATTGCAGCTATTGAGAGATAGAAAGGAAAAACCAATAAATGCTGTTAAACAAAGAAAAGGCGATGACAGTATGGAAGAAGAAGAAATGCCTGGAGAAATTAATTGTAAAGAGGTAATATTCTTCTTTCATAGACACACATTTGTTTTCTGATGAAATTTAATTTAAACTGATTTTCATTAAATTAAAAACTAACAGGTGAGAAAATTTTCAAAATATCTGCGCCTTCACATATGCACTATAGTAAACTAGTAATCACATAACGCTTTTAAAACATAATGAAATGAAATGACCTGCAAATGAAGCAAAATATCCATAAAACAATTAACAAGAAAAATATTAAAATTATCCTTTAAAAAGAGATAAATGTCAGGATTTTCCAAATACTGAAATACGTGAAGAGTAACAGTTTCTTTTCGCTATTTCTTAGCTTAAAAATAAATAAAAAATAACCCGAATCATTATAATCAAGAAATTAAAATGAAGATAAAGAATCTGTAATCAGGAAACAAAGCTGTTATGTTATCACATTATAAAAAGTAATTATTTGAAGCTGGTGCTAGAAAATATTTCATTGAATAAAACTGACGAAATGGAATACAAATCTCTTCATTCAGTGAACTCGAGAGTTAGAAAACATATATTAAAATCCGTATAACATTCACCTGCAGGAAAATGAAAATTAACTTGGGAGTAAATGTATCAAAGATGACAAACTTCAAGAGTCATAGCTTTAACAACGGAAAAAATAATGTGATGTAATAAGTGATGAAATAATGAAATTAGTTTGAATTTCCTTACAATAATGAAAATTGTTGTTGCAAGTCGCGAAAAAATTATTAAAATTTTTTTTTTTTTGAATTTATAGAAAAAAACCGTATAGCAGCTTATTTTTTAAAATTATAATATGGTGGAAACCTATTTTTGTGTGACAAAATTTTCGGGAGTCATCGCAAAAAAATACTAAAATCTAGTTTAATCTTTAATCAATTAAAATTTCAAAAAAAAAACGTTCTTAGATGCACATTCTTATCCTTCAAATTATATATGTGCTAAATTTGGCCGCTGTAGGTTCCATAGTCTGTCCTGTAGAGCATTAACCGGCAAACACATACGTATCTGCTCTTAGAATTAGTAGATATGATAATATACCAGCATTGTTTTTATTTCTGAGATTCGTCCTGAGCAAGCATTTTTATAAAATGAAAGTAATTTATATTGCAGCAGCTTCTAGAAGAAGTGAATTTTATACCAAGTGACAAAATGTTAGAAGAAACAATAGAAGTGGATCAAACGCCTCGGAAAAAATATTCACAAGAGGTAATATTTTTCTTTCAAAGTCACATTTCAACTTTTTAATGAAGTTTAATTCAAATTTCTTTCATTTAAAAGTTTATTTTGACTCGGTATAATTGAATGTTACGCTAAATTTACGGTTACTTCAAATTCTTAACTGGTTAATTATATTTTATTTGTTTGATTTTCATATAAACTCTAGTTGATGTTTACACTTTAGAATTGTTCGCTTATATTTAAAGTGAAATATTTCAGAAAAATAACTCTTTATCGATATGTTCACATTGGAGAAATACTTTTGGTAACCATGTTTTGCCATTGTTATTGACCATAGTTATTGGGCCATTTATAGTTGATACTCTACTTCCAAAAGAGAAGAAAAACTAAAATCTTGAATATATATATAATAACTTTCTTGGTTGTTATTTTGCATCACACATCTCAAGAAAAAAAAATAATTCTTCAAATTTAACGAATATAATCTTAATTCTGGCATTATTTTAAATTTCTTTACAAACTTCAGAATGTTTCATAATTTCACTTAAGAAGTCGAATAATAACGCCAAAGAAACATAAGAAAGCAATATAAAATAAAACTCTTTTCGTTATTCAGAGCATTTTATCAATTAGAAGTATAGGCCTATGTCTAACTGTTTATAAATTAGTTATTGGGTTACAATTAGATTGTATACATATATTATTTTTCATTTCAGGAGATAGAAGATATAGATAATGACTTAAAGGCGTTCATTGCAGCTATGAAATGTATGTATAGAAACAATTTCTATTCATTGTTGATAATTCATGTAACCATTATTTAATTTATTCTTGAGTTTTAAAGTTCGACTGGACACATAGCATTTTCTATGACGTTTAAACTTTTGTAATCAAAAATGGTCAATATTTAATAGGCTGTGGCGCAGTTTGGATGTTATTTTTTCATACCATTTCCAGAAATCAGCACAACCCTTTTCCGTGAAAAGCTACTTAATGAAGCAAAAAATATTCCGTTATTTAAATCCAAAATGCGTAATATCTTAAACTTCTGATCCTAAATTTAGATATCTGCTAAATACATTATTGAAATTTCCGTATGTATTGTGATTATTGTGATCGTAAACTGTGGGTTGCTTTTTAATAGTTGGAAGTATATTAATTAAAAATCATTTACTTAAAAGCTGATGAATCATTATTTGAAAATGCATTGTTTTTACCAATAAGTGAACATTTCTTTTTCTTCATTTGCGACTTATATTTTTTGGAATCCAGATTTTTTTTGTTACTGAAAGTGGTTGGGTTTAGTTTAGTTTAGTTATAGTTACGTCCCGTTTTGCACCAACACGAGCGCTATTTCGGGACGGACCTCGTCATTTTGAACCGTGGTCAGATGACGAGGACCAGACCTGAGCCAGCACACACCTCTCTGAGCTCCCGCGCCACACCAACTGGAGAACATTTGACCTCCATGGATTTAACGTGCACCAGGCCCCTTACGCGGCGGCTCTTCTTCGACAGAATTGGGTTTCGCATCCGGAACCCTTCCACTCCGAAGCTGAGACTGAGGCCCTCTGAAAGGAGTTGGAAGAGAAAAAGTTCAAGAAGTACTAACGCATCCAAAAAATTACAAAATTCAGTTAACAATTTCTCGCGAATTAAAATATCGATTAAAAGTTAATGCGAAGTTAGTATTTCGATCGATGCACGATTGAAAAATTGAATAGCATCGGAACTAAAAGCAAGACGCTTTTCACTAGATGCTGCGACATACATATACACCACAGCATACCCCGAATTTGGAGGGCGGCCTTGTCGGTTGCGGGTAAGCGTGGAACTTTATTAATAAAGCAAGAGTAATTAGGTGTTCAACAGGACTTCCCATTAATCTTCGTAACGGAGATCGATAGAAGAACGAAACCAGTGATAGTTTAGTCTGAAAGCCGTAAAAATCTGATACAAAAGTTTCAAAATTGTTATAAATGTTGCCGACAGGTGGCGCTGTACGTTGTAATCACAGTTCAGATTTCGAGAAGAAAGCTATAAACTGTCATTTGCAAGTAATCGTTGCAATCACATCACAATCGATTCAAATTAGGCATTTTTCTGCGCAAGGACAGTTTATAGATTTCTTATCGGGTCTGAATAGCATTACAACTGCAGCGCCACCTGTCGCAACATTTATAACTAATTTTGAAACTTTTGTATCAGATTTTACGGCTTTCAGATTAAGCATATCACTGGTTTCTGTTCTTCTATCGATCTCCGTTGCCGAGTTATTTAATTTTAAAATGAGGGAGTCCTTTGTTGGACACCCTATATATATATATATATAAGGATACAAAGAGAGGAAATACAAATATAAACACTAATATATACACAGACATATAAAAACACATAAAACACAAATATATACATTAAACTAGACTCTGCACCCTAGAATAATCACATGTACTTTTACATGATGCTGTTGGTGACAATTTAGACGCGTGGTGAACATGCGGCTGGGCCCTGAGACACTGAAACTGATGATCTGTCTCTGGCATGGAATCTTCCAGGAGAGAGGAGAAGAAGGGCGTGGTGGGAGACATGAGCTTTGTATTGGGATGAACAATGGAGGTTATCTCCAAGTTTTATGGAAGATCTATCATGTATTTTGTCTTGGTGTAGATTCATTCTGAATGGGAATTAGAAGCCCTTACCACGGTGTTGCATGGAAGTTTGGAGAGCAGAAACTGTTGCTCTCGTCGTTTTATCACGGCTTAGACTTACCAAATTCCGCCAAGGCCGCGGTGGCCTAGTGGTAAGGTCTCGACTTCGGTGCCGGAGGGTTCCTGCTTCGAAACCCGTTTCCTATGACCCGTTGCAAGTTAAATCATACATATGGGGCCAAACGTCCTCCCCCTGGTGTGGCGCAGAAGCTTGGAGAGGGGGATGGCAGCTCAGGCGTCGTCCTCGTCATCTGACTGTAGTTCAAATTTACGAGGTACGACCCAATTAGTCCTCGTGATGCTTCGAAACGAGACGTTAATTTAACTAAATTACGAAGTTCTACCTCAATATTCCTCTTCAAAACGAGACATTAATTTGGTAAATTAAATAGAATCACTTCCATCAAAATAAGCGAAATTCTTGTGAATTTCATTTTAATGGATTAAATAATTCCCAATGAATTAAAACTCTCCTGTTCGCGTTTTGAATTTTCATAAATTAAAAGTGATGGCGTTTCGGTTAAAATATAATCACACAAGAACAAATCTTAAGAAAATCTTAAACTTGTCTTTATTAAGGGATGGGGAGCTCTTTATTAATTCATATGATATATAAGGATGGTTTTTGTACCGTCCGAATTTCTAAATTTTAAGACTTTTACTCAGATGCTGCCTAGATTTTGTATAAAAAGAAATAACCTTTATGATATAATATTTTCTAATGGGTATTAATTTTTAAGACAAATAATGTTTCGCAGATATATGAAAAAATTCTTTTACATCAAGTATTTTCAAAATAAACGAATTTTTATTGCGTTATTTAAATATATTTTTGAGGGAAAATAACAGAGATTATCCAGAAAGGTTATGTACTTTCATTATAAAAATAAAAAAATTAACTAACAAAAAGAAAAAAAAAACTATCATAGGATAATTATATAGGAGAAAAATATCCCAATTTTGAATTTTAGAATCCCAGCAGGAGGTGATCCTTGACAACGTCCATCAGCCGGATTCTTTTCTAATTTTTTTGTTTGGGTTTTTGTCCTGACTTTATCCCATGATAATTTTTTTTGTTAGTTAAATTTTGTATTATTGTCATTGTATTCTTGGAAGCTGCTGCTTTTTCGAGCACCGGATGCTTTATGATTATGTTTTTTTTTTTTTTTTTTTGTTCTCTTTGCTTTTTTCCAGAGATGTTTTAGTATTAATTGTTTTTTTGTGTATTCATTATAAAAAGGTATTTATAGAGTGTTACTATTTTCCTCTGAGAAAACAGTAATGTTTACATTTCAACAAGCATATTCGATCCTGGCCTAAGTGCAAAAGAAATTACTGGACTAAGACTAAAAACCCAAAAGAAATCATGTTTATTATTTATTTTCTTTAAAAGTTTCAGAAAAGAGAGCTATCTATAAATTCTTGGTCATTAATATTTTAGAAAAGGGAATTAAATCGCAATAATCGAAATATTATCAGTAGTTGTTTTTTAAATAAAGAAAAAAAAAAACCCTCCTTCTTTTTAGATTATGAAAAAGTCTTAACAATTTGAATATGCCATTAAATTCATTTTTCTAACTTACAAGAAAAAGAACTAAAAAATACTATCATCTTCGAAGGGACGAGTTTCGAAAAAAAAAATGGAAGTTAAGTAAGACTCTTTAAGGAAAGAGGTTGCCTCTTTAGTAAAAAAGTAATTTCCTAGACAGAAATCAGGCGGTTTCCAGAAATGTGTTAATGGTGTCGTTTCGTCAATGCTGGTAGGGTCATAACATCTTTTTTCCCCGAAAAAACCCAAGAAGTTCAGCTCTTCGTTTTTTCCAAGTTCTGCTGAAGTGCGCTATGAACCTGACACGGATCCTTGATAACGATGTTCTTTCTTTTCGGAATGTTTCGACAGTCATAAAAAGGTGAAGCGTGTAAATTTCAGGCGAGACAAAACATTTACTTTAGAGTTCCTTTTGATGTGGAAGTTCCCTCAATGAAGTTATTTTCTGTTAACAACATTTCTTTAACTTGAGTGAAGTAGTTACGAGATGTTTCCGAACTACTTTTCTTATCAGTGTTAGCACTTGCCAGTGACGAATCCAGCGGGTGGCTATCGGGCTGCAGCCCTCCCCCAGAGGTAGACCAGAGTTATTTATTTTATTAAAAATCACTACAGGTGTTTTTTCTTAATCTACCTTTAAAAAAAGTGAAAACATTTCTTCCTGGCTTTTGACAGGCTCGAAAGTTTTCCTACTTTTGTAGTCATTCCACTCGTATTTGCAGCGTTGACTCTGTCAAAAGCATGTTTTTGCTAGTTATTTCATTGTGGTTTTTGTTAAATTATCGAAAGTATTGTAGTGCTCTTTATGATTCTTCTTGTCAGGTGAGTAAAGTCTCTAAAGTTAAATTGTTTTGGTTTACATAAGCCATAAGATTTGACATTCGTCACGATGATACAAAACTTTTTATACCTCAGCCCGCCGGGCCCCCCCCCGGGACCCAAATCCTGGATTCGCCACTGGTACTTGCTAATACATTAATTGCATTATGAAATCAAGATCTGCTCCGATCCATTTTTAATTAACCCGGATTTCAGTTTTTCGACTGAAAACAAGTGAGCTGATCAAAAAAAGATATTAATTGACACTGTTATTAGTGTTCTAATAAGTAGATATTTTTTATTTTAATTATTTTTTGCGTTTTAGTCTTTAATTTATAACTCATTATTATAAACGTGAAATCAATTTTTTTTAAATCAAATTCCCTTTTAGATATTTCCTAGCACGTATGGAATCTAAATTTAGCTAAATTAATTGATTAAGTGGTAATTAAGTTTTGAAAATATTAAAATAGTGTCTTATCATCAAGAAAACTTTTGCTGCACGGCAGCCAGTTTGACACATTCGTTGCATTGCGCAGATTTAGTGCACTGTAACGGCGCTTACCTATCTGAAAAAAAAACTTTTTTAACTACTCTCTTATTAAAAAAAATTAATCCACTAATTTATGACCACCCTGTGCATTTAAAAATATTAACGTTACATTTAAATCCATGAGAGCTACAAATTGTACCATTTTTCCTCTTTCAAGATTTTCTGAAATGTTTTAGAATTTTATTTTGGATTACTGATTAATGTAGTGACTGTATATGTTTTCTTTTCCAGTGTCCCCAATTGACTCACTGTTTGCAACTGACACCGAAAAAGCGAAAAATTCGAAACTTGAAAAGGATGAACACGGCAGCTCGTCTGGTAACAAAAAGGCAGTTCGTGAAGGTATGAAGTAAAATCTTATTTAAAAACCATTTTCTTATAAGAACTGTTCACCTGAACGATACGGGGTACTAGTTCGCCTGAAGTGCTTGTCTAAGCTTTCTTTTGAATGAACGAATATTTGTAGTGTCATTTTTTTGCATGATCATATTATTTAATGCTTATGCGTATATATTTGAAATACAGGGTGTCCGAATCAAGTGTCCTTAATTTGGAGAGGTCACTATACTTAACAGAAAGTTAAAAAACATAAGAATAATGTAAAATAAGAAAACAGTACTCATAAAGTTTTTATTAAAAAATCAGTGCATTTCCACGTGGGCTGCCTGAACAGGCCTCAGGATATCCAGCCGGTAATCCTGTACATTCGTTTCCCATCATCTTGTTGGAAGATAACGGTGACTTCTAAATGCTGCATTTGGGGCATTGCGTAAATTTTCAACATGTCCGGGTAAATGTTTGCCATCACAGAAGCCTCAGCAAAGAAAAATTGTCCTATGACTGTATCATGTAAAAGAGCACAACACATTGATTTTTGGACTGTTTCTTTCCACTTCCTGTACTGCATGGGGATTTTCTGAGCCTCAAATTCGGCAGTTGTGCTTATATTCACTTTGTTGCTCACATGAAATGTTGCTTCATCTGAAAAAATGATGTGGTTTAGAAAATCGTGCTCATTTTCGATGCGAGATAACATCTCTGCATCAAATGCAACACGCTGCGGCAGTTTCTGTGCAATCTGTATTATGTACGCATACAGCCTCAGTTTTCATATATAGGCGAAAAATAAAAATTGTCGCCAAAATCTAAGATTTCAACAGCCAATTTTGCCTATTATCGCCAAGGTATGGCTAACAGAATTTTTTAAATCGACTGTTCAAATTAGGGACATTTGATTCGGACACCCTGTATGATGTTTTTTTTTTTTTTCATTTTATAAAGAAAGGCCTCTTCTGACTAACTGCATGTAAAATCATCTGAGAAATATCTATCTAGTAAGATAAAGAAAAAATACTAATTTTTTGCTTAGAAATTGGCTATATAAAATTCCAGAGATAAATTAAAGTACTGTTATTCTCTTAAAGAAATTAGAAACAAAGGCACATACAAAAAAAATCATTTGAGATAGGTACGGAAGAGATGATGGGAACGATGGATTCTTCCAAAAGCATTGTGAGTTCCAAGAAGATTATGTCTAAGATTTCCGGCACCTTTGAATCACGATATCAGTATTTTCATATGACATAAGGAGACCCATAAGAAAGCTGTTGTTGTTATAGTCTGGCGGAGACGAGTTGGCGGATGTGACGTAAGAATTTCCTGACATCACACGAGTGCATTTTGATAAATTAGGAGAATGACATAAATCAAAGATTGCCATATCTGACTTTGCTTCGTTCCTTATTAATACATGGATGAAGATATATCAATGATGAAAAGCAGGAAAAAAATTGCGCTGAGTTTTACACAATCGTATTTATCACAACCCTATTATTTCTCCGCGGCTTGCTCACCGTTTCGTATTTTTCTCAAATCTCAGCAAATCCACTCGTCTGTTTGAGGTCGAAAGTCAGCCGCCAAGTCGTCGAAGCCACGCTATAGTCCGGGCTTTAATGCGCAAGGTCCAGATTTGGTCATGCTGCGCCAGTCATATGGACAAATGGTGAAATCTGAAAGGTCATGAAAGCGAAACACGTTGGTTTAAAAGAATATAAATATTCATACAAAAAGACATGAAAGTGAAAATTTGTGTGAAATTCACCAAATGAAAGAAAACTTCGGAAAAGTGTAAAAAAGCTTTAGAAACGAATATTTATGCCAGATTATAAATTATCCTGTTTAAGAATTTCAGAGATAATTTCCTTTTCGAAGAAGATATCTGTTTGTAACGCTCCACCATTTGAGCAGGTACGTTTTCATAATTGCAAATGTGGGTTGGTAACGATCTCTCTTCAGAATGTTAGACATTGCATGCTGGATTCTGTGAATCGTCCTCTTTATGTGAACCTGACAGAAAACATATATCAAGTGTAGATGGAATGCATAAACTGAGAAGGAATAAATCACAATTTTTTTGTTAACGTTGTTTTTAATGCTTTTCAGATAAATACATATCATAGATTTCCAATGAAAGTTGCAATTGTTGAGTATTCTTTTTTAAGAAATTTTCTTTTTATTTCAAGTTATAATTGAGGAGAGTGGAAGCAAATGATCCTTTGAATTCAAAGCATAGCACTTGGACACAGCAATCTGGAAACAACCAAAATGTTATGTATTTCTCTATTGTAAACTGTATCTAAATGCTTAAAGTTTGCTTTGCAAAATTGAACCAATAGCAATTCGTTGCACAACAGAAAAATTAGAACGTAATTAAGTATGAAAAAATGTAGCATAATATTTTTTCTGTGATAGTTTACGGAATTAGTTATATCTTAAAATGTGTATCTTGGAATTGGTTCTCAATTGTATGACTGTGCCCATTTAGAGGACGCTTTTCCACTGTTGTAAATTACCAGGGCCGGCCCGAGGGGGTTGCGAAGGCCCCGCGTCTCTGACTGATTTTTCAAAATGAAAATTGATTTCATTGATTTATTTAACGTAATCAAAATTTTTCGTCGAGTTTTACTTTATAGGACACAGTATTGCAAACATTGAGTTGTTCGAACATTGAAAACATTTTTACACCAAGTTGCATACTTAATATACGGAAACATAATTTTTAAAAAAATTGCAACAAACTAGAAAAGAAACCGAGAATTTTTTTAAAAAGGGAATATTGACTGAAAAACAATAATTTCGCAGAAAAGACTTTTCTTTCCGGTTTTATTTTAGTTCAATATAACATGATCGGTAAAAAATATCGTTTCGTATACTGACGACCGAGACTGGGACTAAATTTTCTAATGGGAAAATATTCATTTCGCCCAACTGTTTGTTTGATATTTGTAACAGAATTATGATGATTTAGTTATCCGTCGTATTCTGCTGTATAGATTACATTTCGGATGTACGAAGATTAATTCATCTTTTGCATTTGATTTAGATAAAGGGAATAAAAGACGAGTTTCCTTCGATGAGCCCACAGAAGAGAGACCCCAAAAGAAGGCGAAGGTATCCTGTGGAATGAATGATGCAACAGCATTTGGAGGTAATAAACTATTTTGTAAATCTCTTAGAAAATTATTCTTAACACAAAGACAAATTTTAGCTCACCAAAAGTCTTCAAACTGTTAAAATCTACACTTGTAGTTTTCACTGTTTTTTCAGCAAGTAATCGAGTTATATCCCTGCAAAAATCTTAAATAATGACTGGTGTTCGTTAGGTCTTTTTTTTACTTGACCGAAACCACCTCTTTACGCTTTTTATGTACATCCAAAACTTCTTCAAATTGACTAAACATAATAATAAAAAATATTTGGCTTTTTTTTTACCAGAACTCTTGCTGAATTGCTTGTACAGTAAAGGATTCTTGATACCTTAAAAAGAGGAAAGATTTCAAGTGGATAGATTTTATTTATTTCGTTTTGTGCTTGTAATATAGCGATAAATGAATTTTACTCAATTTTACTCGGGAGTTTAGGATCATGCGAATGTGTATTTCTAATGGAAAATAATGGTCTAACACAATAATGTGTATTTCTAATGGTCTGTGCTATCTTAAATATTTTATTAGTGTGACCATAAATAAAATTGATTTTTTTTGCCATAGTATCTCTTTCCTGATTTTTTTCAAAAAATGTTCAGAAATTACATAAAGTATCAAGAAGAAACCATTGTTTTCTTATTATCTGGATTTCTTCAAATGCTTCTAGCCAAAAGAAGCACCGCATGTGTATAGATGTCAGATATAGAAAAATTAGAGCTATTTAACAAATACTAATACATTTAACATAATACATTTTTGATCTATTATATTCCAGGGAGTAATTCATTTTTTACTTCAAAGTTATTCGATGAATTATTCAATGTTGCATTAGCTAATTACATTTAGAATACGTATTATTTTTTACGACGGTCTGGTCATTAGCGGAGTAATTCTTTGTAGTTCAAGAGGTTTTGACAAGATAAAATATTTCTAAAGAGTTAGAATCTGTGTGTATTGCTCTACATATTTGTGTTGGAGAACTATAACAATTAACAAAATACAACTACTTACACGCACATTATATTGTTCCCATTAGTATTTTTTCTTTTGAAGTTGAATTCCATTTCAGAAAAATGAGAGGGTAATTTATTATTTGAATTCCTATAGATCCAGAGAGGCCAAGTTGTTCCTCGTGGATAAATCCAGCTGCAAGTGAGATGTCAACAGACGAGAAGTACACACATTATGGTAGGTGTAATAAAGGGGAAAAACGGATATTAAAGATGGCACACTGTACTAAATATTAAAAATGACTCAAAGAAATCGTTTCTGGCAAAATTTGTTTTCTAGAATAATCTTTTAACTTTACACAAAACTTTCAAAACTTGAAATTAATGCTCTTCACTTATTTTCTTCTGCGAGATAAGTTGAAGAATTTTCTTTGCCTTCCAAATATCTTCATGGTGAAATGACGTGCCCTTCAAGTTCCACTCTTGATTACTTCAACAGAAAGATATTTGCTTTATGTATTGTATAACCGCATGCAACAACAAACTAAAAGTGCCTTAAATTATGCAGAAATTCCTGTTGATTTCTTGTGACTGATTCACCTGGAGTATGATAGAAGGTTATGTGAACGTGACAGAACGAAATGTTACCTCTAAACTAGTTTTCTATCAAAAGAATCATAGAGTTAGCAGAAATGTTCCGATACTACTGCTGCTGTTACTAATAATAGGCTGTATATTTAATATTTTACAGATTCTAATAATGAAAATATGCTTTGTTATGACGTACGGCTATGTCAAAGACAAGCAAGTGATTAAACATTTTCTGCGTGGATTGTTGATTGTTTTAATGCCAAAAATTTTATTAACAACCTCCACAACAATTATTAAATGTTAAATTAAAAACCTCCACAAAGACCAAAGAGTTTTCATTCAAATTCCCACCTTATTTGATGAAACTTTGTAATCGGAAGTATATGTCTAGTTGCAATATTTAAGGAAATAAGTGCTTGTTCCACTTTTTTTGCGACACCCTATCTATAAATATAATCACACCGTTTATAGCTTTTAATATACAGAATGCTTTTGTTACATATTTTCCAGTTTTTATGTAGATAATAAATACGATTTCGTTATTTCATTAAACACATACATTTTCTATATGGATTTAAAATATTCTAGATGAATAATGTATCTTAAAATTTTGATGATTGGCATTATCAAAAAAATTTTGATTTGGAAAAAGAGTGAAATATCTTTAATTGCAGCAATAAAATTTCACGTTGATAAATATTTTCCTCTGAATTTTTTATTGGAACGAATTAGAAAGAAAATCTATCTTCGGGAAGATTTATTTTTGTAATTAAAGATATTTAAAAGATTTATAACATTTTTTATAAAATCAATCATTACCATTATGAAATAAAAACAATCTGCTTTATCTGTTGCCTTTTATATTTCTATGAAACAGTCTTTGATTACTTGAAAGAAAAATTATTTGTTTTATTTCACTTTTTCTCTTCAATCTATTTTTCATTCTGTTGTTACTAAATAGAGATGATACATCATGAATTTTTATCTTCCTCATTACTTTAGATTTTCAAAATGATTTTACATATTTGAACATGGATAACATCCCCTTTGATTTCATCCAACATAACTCCATGTTGCATGAAGAACCGGAGAGTCTACCGGAGGAGCAGTTGAGTGCAGCAGAAGAAAATAACAGTAAAGATTTATTTTTAATACTTTGCAGTTTAAATAAATAATACATTATTAATAAATAAACTGTAAGTAATTTTAATAAATGAAATGGCATTAATTCCGGGAAAGAGAAACATAAGCGCGATTTAAGGTTGCTGGCATCGGATAAAGGACTACAGTTACACAATTTCTATTTATTTATTAATAAAACAATATTAAATTTGTAGTTAAACATAGTTAAAAGACTTGCAGTAACTGCAAAATAAATTTGACCAAATACCGATCCATATATCGAAAGTCGCAACATGCGCTTCCACATTCAATGCCAGAGCCCCCCCCCCCAGCGCAGGTTCCAGTCTAGGTGAGTTAACAGCCCTTTTCCAAGTCGCCACAGGAAGGCTAAAGAACTAAATATTTTGAAATATAGAATATATAGAATTACCATAGTCCGGATTTCAAGCTCACGTACAGACTACTGTCCGGATCTTCAAATTGCCCGGATTAAAGCCAGTGAATGTGGCGAGAAACGAGCTGACGTTTTCGATAATGCTGGCGCCATTCCGCCAATGAAAGAAAATTCATTGGTTACATCCATTGTCGATGAGTAAATGGATGAGCCTCCTTACCCAGACCCTAGTTAAAACTGGAAATTAGAAGTTTCAGCTGATCTGCTGATATTTTCCTTCATAATAAAATTGCTTTGTTTTTCGTCCAGTTTTTTTTAATTCCTGTGTCACTTTCAATCCTTCGGCTATTTTCTTTATAGTTATCAAAGAAAATATAAATCCGAATTCACGATAATTTTGAAAAGAATTTAAATGAAATTTTAAATGTGAATTTGCAGTACCGGTACCTATATTGGAATTTTGAAAGATCTTGCTTATTATGTTTTCTTAATGCAGCATGTCATACCAAATGACCAAACTTAACAAAAATTCAAACGAAGTAAGGTTATTGACTGGATATCAGTTTTCGTTTTCATGTCACTGGTATGTTCATAAAGGTATTTCAAAGCTAGAGAAAGTTGTGGTGCTTAGTATCTCGCCGATTTCACACTTTCGAGGCGATATTTCTATTTTGTTTGTGATAGTGGTTTGGGAGCAAGATATTTAACACGCCCTTTTAATACCCCAGCTTATCATAGAACTTTCAAATATACTATATATGCTTTGGGAAGTTCCAGAAAAGGAATTTGCTAGAAAAGATGATTTTGAAATGCCCCAAGAACTAAATTTAGTTATGACCTCCACAGGGCCTATACTGAGCTTTGGAATTTTCTTGAAGATACGCCTTTATATAAACCTCTCATATTAGCTCCTTTATCATACCCCTATCCTCGACATTTCCCCACACACAAATCTAATTCCTCTTCTAATATGCTTCCAATTTTGGCGGATAATTCTTCTCGTACAGAGTCTTTTATTGTTTCAAAACAAATAAATCGCTGTTGTATACTCACTTCATTTTCATCTACATTAATACACCTTAAAATAATTCATAAAAGATCATGATGGCTCTCACGTCTGTAGTGTAATTTAATGAAATTGTGAAATACTTTGCTTTCTTAACTAAATTTATTATCTCCTTTGCAATCTTTTTAGCCAAAGCAGAAATCAGATCATCTTGTATTCTGTGAGATAAATAGGAACGCGATGCTGTTTCTACGCGACCATCTAAATGTTGTTTCATGATTGGGCGAAATCTTGTTAGTAACCCTATGAGACCTATGGAAAATACCGTTGTGCGGTTTATGCAATGCACCACTACTTCGCTGAGGTCTTAATGCAATTAGATGTGATTAGTTTTTGAAAATTTAAATATAAAGAAAAGTATGTTCGAAATCGCATACACAAACAATTGATGTGAATAATTACCATCTAAGCGATTAAAATTTGAGAAGTTCATTTTCAAAGAAAAAGTAGATTATTGCGAACTATATTTCTGAATAATCATTTTCAAGTGTATACTTATAGATTTTTATTTAAAAAACTTCCTAAGATTTTTTTTTTGTAAAATACATTTCATTTCTAACTCTGAAGCAAAAATTTTAAGTCAATTACTTTATTCTAGGGTGTCAAATATTACAATCATGAATTCAGAAATATTACAATTTATCTTTCAGTAACAGCACCCATTTAAATTCCATGTCAATGAGAACTAATTAATACTTGAATGAAGTTTTTAAATATTTAAATTTCATTTCATGCCTCCGCTTAAATTCCGGAAAAAATACGATTCTTCACAGAACAACTTTTATCAGTTATCTAATTCTACTTCAATGTAACGTTCCATGTTTAAATTATTTCATATTTTCTCTTTTGAAGTCATTTCCACAAGGTATAGTTTAAATTTGCTCGAATCATAGCAAAATTTTATTTATTCTTTCCTTTATAATTATACATTTATACATGTATTTTATCACAATGCATTCAGAGTTGACAAAAATTATAAAGTCTTAAGAGAATACCATTTTGTAAAATATTTCCATAGAACATGAAAAATTTCAATCTCTAATTTTGTCGAATTAAAAATAGATTTTGTAGATTAACAGGTAATTTTATATGACTATTTGAACGCATCGTAAGTATTGAAAAATGTCTTATTTAAAATTTTATCATTATTCGTGAAAGTTAAACCAGTTGCGGTGCTGTTGCCTGGCAGAAATTGCGGGCTTCGTAAAAGCAGCAAAATAAAACGATAATAAAAAATTAATAGTATCAAAGTAGACACGAAAGTATAGCCCGCATGCTTTTCGTATCGCATTTAACGATCTAGTTCTACAATCGCCTTCTGTTTCTGCAATATTTTTCATGCATGTTCGGATAAAAACAAAGAAACCGAAAAAAAGCATTTTCATTTTGTAAAATCTGTCAGTGGCGCGGGGCCTTGTGCGGTCGCACCGTTCCCACCCCACTGAGGCCGGCCCTGCCAAACCCATCCGACGCGGAGATGCAAAAGCTTTATTGATGCGAATCTTCATCAGTGATCTGGACTTGATGTCTATATAAGAAGCCTCTCTTAAAGGAAAAAAGAGAAGGTTGCAAAAACGAAGTGTGATCAACAAAATGAAAATCTTGTAGATTGAAGGTAAGGTCACAATCTATCGAATTTCATCTGATTCAACTTGTGTAAGATTCATAGATTCAATTGATGACGCTGACATTACCTGGACATTACAAAAACCTGGAACGCGCTTTTTGCCATTCTAATTTTTGCGATGATGCAAGAGACGAAGAGTGGGTGCGTTGCATCTAAGGCGAGGTATAGCTTATGTGAAGTGCATGGGATGTATAGATTTGTGATTACTACAAGTAGAATTCATTTGAAAATGTTTTACTCATCCCCAACCTTATTTCTTTCTTATTATTTATACAGTTCTATTTTCCTTTAATATTTTTAAAGTTTTATATTCATATAGAAAGCATTAGAAATTAAATTTCAATTGCAACCATGGTCAAATATCTATTTCATGACACAGCACACTAAGTTATTTCCATAAAACAAAATGGTATTCCATATCCACCTAGTTTCCTCTACTTTTAGAATTAAGAAAAAAAATAGAATTTGTTGTTGCTCCGATAGACTTTTGCATCTTCGTATGTTTTTCTAAAGTATTCAGAATTATATATTACTAATTGGTAAGAATGTAGAAAATTTCTAATTGACTAATTACTTTAGATGTAGGAATCAGTGACATGTGTGAAGAGATGCGATTTTCTGAAGAAAACGTTGTTCTGCAAGATTCTGCTACTGGAACAGAATTCATGCAGTTTGATGAAGGTAAGGCCACATTATGGTTTCCATTACTAGAACTAGTTTGAAACACAGATGTATTTTAATCAAAGTTATGTCTAACTGTGAACTTGCGAAAAGCGAAATACAGTGCGTTTAGAAATTATAAGACCACTAACTAAGTGGTGCATTTCTGAAAATTGATCGTGAAACACTTTTTGTACTAATTTCAACTTTAAAAAGTGACGTAAAATTTATTAAAATATTCTCATTTTTCTAAAAATTAAATAAGGTGTCTGTTAGGAAATTATAAGACCACGTGAAAAAATCAGCATATTATACATCACATCAGAATCATTATGAAACGCATACGTTAGTATTTCGTGAAAGCATTACCTGAAAAGCAAAGGTGCAAGTTTTGATTGTGTTATCCACGATTTATTTGAATATGCCGCGGGGTAAAGAGTGCGAAGTGAAAAAAATTGTATTTTATAAGGGTGCTTCTTAATTTGAAAGAGAAATAGTTAGATTAATGAAGTGTTCTAAAACTGCCATTCACAATGTCGTAATTAAAAAAGTAGATTTAAACAAAATAAAACGATCTGCAAGAAAAAGGATTTTGACACCACGGGACGATAGACAGATTTTTCGACTATCAACTAAAAAATGTCTTTCGGCTCGTGAAATTTCAAAACGTTTCAGCAAAAAATCTTCATATGGCACAGTTTATAAGAGTCAATCAAGTAATCAATCAAGTACTAATACAAAAATCAAGTACTAATACAAAAATCAAGTACTAATACAAAAATCAAGTTACTAATACAAATATCAAGTTACTAATACAAAAATCAAGTACTAATTCAAAATTTATAAAAATGAAGGAATCACCAACGTTATTGAAACATCATCGAAAAGAAAGACTGAAATGGCCAAAAAATGCCATGTCGTAGAACGATGAGAGGAAACAGATAATATTTTCTGATGAAAAGAAATTTAACCTTGACGCGGTCCCGAAGGCTATAAAAACTATTAGGATGACTTGAGCAAAGAAACTGAAAGAATGCTTCAGCCGAGAAATGGGTGGAGGATCAGTAATGGTTCGGGGAGCCTTTAGTCGTGATGGATTGTGCGATTTACACGAATTTCGGTACTTGAGGACTCTGTACAAAATCAAGCTATGCTGTATGATCATCTTGATACCGTTTCAGCTTTTATTATATGGTGCTAAATGGCTATTTCAGCAGGACAATGCTTCTTGCCATACATATCCTCTTGAGACCCAAAAGTACAATGTCCGACCATATTTTCACAAAAATCGAGATTAAAACGCTTGATTGGGTTATATAACGCTATAGATAATTACTTTATTAATCATATATTATTTAATATAAATAAGAATATGTAATTAATAGATGGCACCACGGAACTATCCAAAGCATTGGACAGTGGGATTTAAGGTCACTGAATGGAAAGGAACATTTTGGTAAATAAAACATAAATGTCCATTGAAATGAACGCGAGGACTCAAGAGAATATAAATCCATCCAGGAATTATTTTAAAAAGAAAAATATTTTGCAATGGCCAAATCGAAGTTCAGACTTTGAACCCCATGGAAAACATTTGGTTATATTAAGTCGCAAAGTTTATGCTAATAAAAAACAGTTTTCATCTGTCAATAAACTAGAAGTAGCCACAGTAAAATAATGGCCCGATATTTCTGAAATTGAACTTAATCTCCTGCTCATTTCAATGAAAAACAGAGTGTTTGAGGTTATCAGGAAAAATGGAGGACAAAAGTCATGTTAATTTTCATCCTTTTTTGTTTTCATACCAAGTGGTCTTATAATTTGTTAACAGTCTATTTTTCATTTATTTCTAATATTTTTATGAACTTAATCATTTATTGCATTATTCAGAATTATCGAAACCTGCTTATAATAAATATGTTGTAATATCATATTTCATGTGTTTAGATTATAATTAGAATCTTTATTTGTTTCATGATTACCAAAATTAAAGTGGTCTTATAATTTTTAACGGACTGTACATGACCTACGGAAAAGGTAAGTGAAAGATTCTATTGCTTTCGGCAGTTAAAGATTAATTGATATTTAAGCTCTCTATTTTCATGTCTTTATTTGAATTTTTAAACCTCTTAGAAATAAGCAAATGTGAAAGAACGTGTGTAAGTATCTTGAAAAAATTCAGCAAATCCAATCTTTTCCCTCTCACTTTCTAGCGGTTTCATTTTTTAGTCGTTTCAGGTGGATGAGGCTTGGAATGTGATCCAGACTGAAAAACGACCACTTTCATCAATATCCAGGTAAGTTTCTTAAAAAATTCAGTCGTTTCTCAGAAAACAGTAAGTAATATAGATAGGCTTTAATAAAGTTTTATTCATGTATCACCCTACTAGTTTTGCATATAAATCAACAATGTTCCTTTTCAATGAAAACGACAAATAATGTATGGTATTATTTTAAAGTTTAGTTATATTAATGTCCTGTTTTGAATCCACACGAGGGCTATTTTGACACGAACCTCTTAATTTTGAATCGCAGACAAATGTCGAGGATGACACCTGGGATGCCACCCGCTCTCCAAACTTACTCACCACACCAGTGGGAGGACGTGTGGCCACTACGTATGCTTTAACGTGCAACAGGCCCCATATACGGCATATCTTCAGTGGAATCAGGTTTCGAACCTGGAATCCTCCGGACCCGAAGCCTCAGGATATTTTTTTGCAGGAACTTTGAAGAAATTTGCCTTAAATTATGGTTAATGATGATTCTTCAACCGAATGACCAAATATATTATTCCTTTCATATATATATATATATATATATATATATATATATGTAATAATCTCACTTAATTTAAAATTCTAATATTATATATTTTAAAGTCTTAGTACAATACTAATGTATTACAAAATCCCTTTTCTTAAACTCCAGTTTCGTTTTATTTCCCGCGCTGGAGGTATATTAAATCAAACATTTTAGCATATTTATTATTAAAAGAATACTTAAATCGCTTCCACGCGCCCACAGAAAACTAGACTCGGCAACTTGTTGGCGCCAGACTTTTCCCTAAAACACCTACGTAATTTGCTAAAAATAGCTAATATTCCCTTCACTTTGATCACGTGTCTATATGTTAATCCCTTATCTGAGAGAACGCAGGGATTTTTTGTTCTCTTTTGATTTGAAACTTTCATACGAGATGTACGTATATTCCGCCACTCTCTCATATATTGATAATAAATGAAAAATAGTTATTTACTCGGCCTGCTTATTACTTAATGAGTGCACCAACAAAATTATTATTGCATATATATATATATATATATATATATATATATATATATATATATATACGTGCCTTTCAAAGCGTAATGACTATAACTGTCTCAGCTTGATCGTCTGTTTTCGAAAGGCTTCACGGACCTCTTTAAAATACCAAATCAGCAATTTCTCGTTAGCCTCATTTCTGATTACGGATATTTCCCATTTTAAAGTTATAAGAAGTCCATCCGCTAATTTAGAGTGGTCTTTCTACGGTGATGCGTGCAACATTCCCAAAATGGTCATGGATTGGAATATTCGAAATCTCGCTTCAAAAAGTTAAATCCTACATCCTTAACATCATGTGAAGAATCATTAAAAGATATCTAATACTAAAATGAACGATTTTTCGCGATAATGTCTGCACTACTACACTGGTGTGCACTAACAGTAATAATGAATTGTATAAAAGTTTAATATCCTGAATACCCATGTATATTTGTAAATTAAATATGTAATTTAAATTGCAGTTCGACGATTACTATTCTAAGATTCAAGTTTAAAAAATATCAATTTGTGGAAAAACTCTCATCATTTTGTTTCTTAGAGAACAAAAACAATTCCGCTCTTGCAATGCCTATACCTTTCTGAATCGGTAGAGAACTGGAATTTTTATATAAGCTGCCTTATATATTTGACTTCCAAATTATCTATAAAAAAATTACGCTACTTTCCGCACATGCGCAGTAAAATATTATTTACTACAAATGCTGGTATTATCGCTAATATTCGAGGTATTTACTTCAAATTTTAATAAAATGCTTCTCTAACATATTCTCACGTATTTTGCAAGTTTCGTACAATTTGGTCGAAAACTTTGCACGTTATAAGCAAAATACATGCGGAAAAATTTGGGATTTTTTAAAGAAATCGTTATATCTTCCCGAATTTCGTGCTGCTTTTCCTAAAATGCTTGTAAATATTGTGCACATGAAACAAAACCATTGATGAAAGTTTCAACTCATCAACAACTTTCTGTGAAACGGGATGAGTGGAAATCTCTTTTCGTCTTCATGACTTTCTGGAAGAGATTTTCACTGTAAAATGTGAGCTCCGCCTACTTTATGTCCCACGACTCTCCACAACTAATTGCGAACCATTGTATTCATATTAACTCCAAATTTTTCGCATCTTACGAATGATGCTTAGCGTGAGTGTATATTACTTACTTTGGAAGTGAGTTATATTGCTTAATATACAGCTTAAAAACAATCAACTAGAAAAAGTCGAATAAATTTAAAAAATAATAAATTTAACTTAATCTTTAAACAGAAACAACAAAATAACTAAATTTAAGCAATAAAATTTAGAAAATAAAATTTATACAATGTTTAAGTAGCGCGCAATTTGAGCTGCAAACAAAAAAAAACAAAGAACAATAGAAATCAATATCATTCAAAGAAAGTAAAAAACTAAGAAACTTAATGTACACATGTGTTTCAAATATCGGGCATTCTGTTTTTGTTATACGTCTTGAAATAGTGCATAAATTATATGAGGATTATTATTTTCCTGAGAGAGAAAAATTCTACGTGGATTGATTTTCCTACTGCCTGATTTTATAAGTCAGTAGAATATTTTAAGATATTTTTTGGGAACTTCTATTACAAGAGGTAAGACTGAATATTTTTGGAGGAAAATCATCTGTCTATGTAAAATAAAATATTTGTATTGGAAATTTTGAAAATTAAGAAAGTACACTATTCCCACCTATACTTATTTAGTTCTTTTTATTTAAAGAGATTTCTGTTGATGAATAAAGAGTATCTCTAGTAAATATTTATTTTTCCTATTTTTTAGAAATGGTGCAGAAAACACATTCTGATTGCTTGGATTTCGAAGACGGAGCAGCCGACAATTGAGCAGACGGCTAGACGGCAGATATTTGCAATACGATCACAAACTGCATATTGTAGCCAAATTTCGAATGAAATCCATCTGCATGAAGCCTGCATTGTCCGTCCATGTGCACGCGGACATGATACCTCCCAAAACTATAACATTACGAAATCAATATCTTTTTGCAAGGAGAGAATATTTTGGTGCTTTAAAATGCTTAAAAACGTAACTAAATTTGTACCAAAAAGAATTTTCTATGTATACAACATATGATTTGATCACAAATTCCTCTATTTTTGGGGTTGCCAAAACTTTATGATGTATTTCTGTAAATAAATAAAGGAATAAATCGACTAAAACAAATAAAAATGAAAATAAAAAATAGTACAGACTTATACACAGATAAAGTAAAATGACAGAAACTTACAATCATTTTTTGGTTCCTATAGACCTTTACTCACGCACCACTTTCTATATCATTGTTCTCAGCTCTAAAACTGCGGTTTTTATGAAAAATATTAGTAGAAATATCTAGAATTATCTTTGAAATAATTCTAAATTGTATTGAAAATCCAGGGAAAGATTTAATTTAAAAAATTATTCAAAAAATTCTACAACATGCCTTACATGTCAATTCCATAAAGGGAGATTTGACGCATATAAAATAATGAGTAATCATGCTGGTACAGTACGAAAAATACGATCAATGAGATAATCTAGTGCGATTATCTAGTCTAAGGATCGCAAATTCAATGATAAATTCAAAGATAAGAAAATATAGAAATAGAAAATTTTGAAACCACGATTTACAGTACAATGAAATAACCTCCGTGTGTGTTTTGTTTGTTAACTTTAATGGTAATATATGTAAATATTTGGAAGTATGGAAAGATGAGTCAAAAGTTACTTGTGAAAAGTAAATAATGACATAATAGTTGATAAACATTTTTTTTAACACGACTCTCCTTTATGATGATAACTTGTTATTAAGTTGGATTTGTAAGTGAAAGCTAATTTCACTTTTCGTTTTCATTATTACTATGTTTCAAGAGCACTTTGAATAAAATTAAAATTCTCAATAAGTTTTTAAAACACTTCTTTAAATCATGTATTGCATTTTAAATATTTTCTGGTACTGAAAGCTTTTCCAGTGTCAGGAATGTTCTTTCAGTTAGAATTGAACTCAAATTTGCTTTTTCATGTGTTTTATAAGAAGAAATTATTCATATGAAAATATTAATTAATATTCACATAAATGTGCATGGTCAATGTCGGTGTTTTGTATTTGATTAAAGTGACCTGATATTCTGAATTTCAACCCGGGAAACTCCGAATATTGGGGAGGGATCTCTAATTCTGGTCAAATGACTATTGACTCTAAAGATGGCATGAGATTAAATATAACGGAAATTTATAACATTCAAGATATTATGATTCTGAATTGCCATTATTCATGGTTTCCATATTCTATGTCAAATAAAATTTGGGAAGAAGAATTCTTCAGAAGCTAAATTCTTTAATCAAGCTAATTTTTTTTTTTGAAAAAGTATGTGCTTATAAATAAGAAAACGAGATACTCCGTTTAATTATTATTATTATTTGAAAATCGGAGCAAATATGAGAGATTTTTTTCCGAGCTGGAACAAAGAGTCAAAAATCGGAAGATTCTAATTAATCCCAGAAGTCTGGTCACTTTAATTTTGAGCATTTTTTCTGTTAATAAATGATATCATTTTTTTGAGTATATATTAATTTGAATTTATGAAAATGCTTACATTGAACAGTATAACATTTTTTTCTATTCAGGTGGTGGGTTTTTTTTAACAGTATCGTTTTGAATGCAATTTCTTGACAAAAAATGCATTCAGCCTTTTTCTGATTATTTATTTAATGAAAATGGAAAGCGTTTCAGTAAAAACTGAAAATTAGACACACATATCTCATATGTATGTTGAATGTTTTTCTCAGTTCTCTTCAAAATTATCTTTTGTTCTTTATAGCACATTGTTTGAAGGGCAAAAATGAGTTTTGTGACATATTTTTAAATCTGTATTACCATATTGCTTTTTAAGTGTATCTTTGCATTAATCAATCAAAATATATTTATCTACTCAGGGAGAAACATGTGCCAAGTTTTTGTATTTTCATATGTGTTTTTGAATGAGATAATAAATATATTTTTGTACTTGCATTAGATCTAACCTTTTTCTGCTTTTTTCCTTAATCCTCATTTCTTGCCAAATATACGCAGCGTCTCTTTAAGATTGTAAAATATTAATAAAAAGGGAATTGATGAGATACAAAAGTGAATTTTTTTCCATACACTTCTGTCATTTTCAAAGTTTGAGGTCATATTGCATTTGTGTATTTAAGGACGAAAGAGATGGTGTTGAATAACCCCCTAAAAATGACCGATCCTCAATAAATGGCACAGTGAGTTTCGCGAAGTAGGGGGGATGAAAATTCTACTGGGGTTATGTAAGGGTGGAAAAATTTTTTTAATCCAGTATGAGTATATAATTATTAAAAAAATAAAATACTCTTAACAATCTACTAAAAAGTAGAAAATAATTATTTTTATAAAAAATCTGAAGTTTAAAATAAAATCACAAAATCATGAGGTGCTGATAAAAAATCTTGTAAGTAAATATAAATTTTAATCACATTCATGATATATGTTAATTTTTAATGAATGTATAGGAATTTCTCATATTGTTGCTTAACAACGTTATCGTATTGTTTTCAGCGCCTCACAATTTGACGAATTTTGTTTCCAGATTTATAATGTATTTTGCACATTTTAGTACACTAACAAAAGCGTGTTCTATTTTTTTTATTTGTATTAATAGCTATTTTCTACTCATAATCTTTAATCTATTTCACAATTCTTTATTATAATATATTTTGGTTCCAAACCAAAAGTTCAGAAGATTTTTTGTCTCTTTTCCACAAATTTTTGCATTCTGAAGACGAGAAAAATGCTTAAAACGTTTCAGCATGCCTAATTTATAGTGAAATTCGTCATTGCCCGGTGGTGTTTAAAAATTTCCTTTTTGCTTGAAATAAATTTTTATTCATATTGTTCGAGTTTTTAGTCACGTAAACCACAAAACTTCTAGAACAAAGTAAATAAATAAATATCTTGGTTATTATTACTACGAAAAGTATTAGAATTTCATTATGAAACGGCAAAATCTTGTTAATTACTTCATGCCTCAATTGAGTCCCAATGTGAATTTTTCTTCTTAGGTAAGGGCTTCATTAAACTATTCGATTTTGATTTCTATGCGTAATACTTACACAAATTTTCTTTAAAATAGCACGCATATTCGGGGAAATATAAATGGTTTTTTAAAAGAAAATCCCCAATTTTACCGCAAGGTTTTTGCTTAAAACATTTAGAGTTTTCAACCAAATTATATGAAACTTACAGAATACGTGACAATGTAGTATAAGCGGAGACTTATATTTAAACAGAAAATACTTTGAATATCCAAGGAAATATGGTAGTAATATAAAAAATAAACGATGCGGAGAAAAAGAAAGATGCAGAGCCTGATTATTTTTAATTATCATTCAAATTATATTTAAATTATATATATTTACAATATATATATTAAAATGTCGGCGAATTTTAAGCAGTCTCAGAAATCAGAATAGAACGACAATTTTATTTTGATGAAAATGTGCGAATTATGAAATCATAACACAAAAATTCAAAATGTTTGGCAGTTTTCATTAATACTTACGAATCTAATGAAATCAGAAAATAATAAGATGGTATAATAATTCTTCACATGATAAGCAATTACATGTCAGTTTTTGAAATGTTCCATTTTTGTTGAATGCGATGTAAAATAATAAAGGTTCACGCACAGCGCCTCAAAATAAAACAATTAAAGCAGCTTAGAGATATTTATAAAAAATAAAGATAAGAACATTTGTTGATTTTCTTTAGAAAATTCTTAAATTATTTTAGATATGTCAATGTTATTTAATCATTCTTGTTCTAAGAACAGCAGTTCCATACTATTTAGTTTGCCTTTTTGCATATAACATAACACTACTCCATGCCCCTGCAACTATAACCATATGGTTATTTAAGCAGTGACGTGGTCATGAAGTGGAAGAGAAATCACAACACCCGAAGGGGTGACCTCTCTTAAAACTTGACAATTCTCTATACCGCTGCCTAATTAAAAACTCAACAAGTCTACAAACATTTACAGGAGCAAAGGAAGGATTGCTATTATGCTATACATTAAAAAAATATTTTGGAAACATGGGAAAATAAAACCTTGAAAAACACAAAATTACACAGTTATACATGAAATAGCTAGAAAATAATAAAAACAAAAATGCAATAGAAAGACTATACGAAGAAAAAAATATATTAAAAAAAACAGAAAATGAAAGGAAAAAGATGAAAAACAAATTAATACAGTAATAATAATAACATAAAAATGTACACAAGAACAGAAAGATGGGCCGCACAGTATTTTAAAAAGTTTGATTTTGAAGAGGAGTTGGCTGATGGAACGCTATTTGAAGGAGAAACACGGAGGATCTTGGAAGAAAGTCCTGAAAGAACGACAAAGCTGTTCTGAATTCATTAGGGGATGATGGGCTGAAGAGGAGGCGAAGTTGAATGTTGAACTGGTGAAACGGGACCTTCCATCTCCAAAGGAAAGGATGGAGTGATGAAGACGCATGAAGGAAAGTTGAAGTTTGGTTGGATTTAATTTCCCTCATCGCTGGAGGAAAAGGTTGTTCGGTTGCTGAAGTTGCTAATTAATAAAATGTTGGCCAAGAATGTGGGAATGGGACGAAAGCATTGGACTCAACTGAGAAGACTATTGAAGGAACGAAAAAAAAAACAATTAATTGGGATATTAATACAGTGCAAATTCTTGCAGTAAGCTTAATAATGGAACGGGATAAACATGGCATCAAAGTTCTAAAAAACAGCATTATTGCTGTTTACATTCAGGAGGAGCTTGTTGTTGACTATTTCCTGACTGGCCTCGAGATTTCTTACGATTCAGGCACTGGTTATCATTTTCATCATCGTCTTCATCCTCTTCATCTTCATCCTCATCATAATCCTCCTCATCACCTTCGACATCTTCCTCATCAAAATCATCATCGACAAGATTCTCTCCTGTGAAGAAGAGGACAGCATGAGGAATGATTCTATCCTTTAATCAAGTTTCCGACTTCAAAGTCATTATTTAATATGCCTTGCACTTCCTCATCCAAATCATCTTCATTTTCAGGAACAGCAGGAGGACTGAAGAAGTTGAAGAAAGAATCATTAGTAACAGTTTTGGTAACAGTTCTAACAGCTCCTCTGGCCTTGTGCTTTTGCTTCTTCTTGATTGTCTTGACTGTCACATTTTTATTCTTTTTCCAGTCAATAGTGGAACCTTTACTCTTAACAATTTCTGGGCCTTCAAATGCAAAGATATCAGATTCTTCTGGTGAACATCTTAATTCATAGAATTTAGTTAGGACAGTATTAGTAAAATATTCATTTGGTTCAAAGTGGAATTCCAGCATGAAGCTCATAGGATCTTTGTATGTTTCTGCTTTTATGTCAATCAAATGCTTCAGAATGGGTTCATCATATTCCTCAATCATATCGGCAATGGCAGGAGCATTCTTAAGAGCCGTCACCCAGAACTCTGGAATGCCTTTAACAGGTTCATTTCCATCTCCCTTTTCACCAGATTCTTCATCTTCAACTTTTACTTTTTGCACAGCATCTGCTAATTCGATTTCTTTTGTTGTTGTTGTTGTTGTTGTTACTAATCCCTCTCTGTCTAGCGGCAGCTAGACACCATCCATGAGCCCACTCACTCTCAAGAAATCGAGAGCAAGCAAAGGATCCGTCTCGAAAGTCTCCCTAGATAGGCGAAGGCAAGAGAGGATGTGCTCTGGGGACGCACTCGCTACTCCACACTTTGCGCAGACCGGAAAAACTTTGTTACCGTGGCTGAAGGAGCAACTCCTCAGGTGACCGCTGACAAATCTGGACAGCGCCGTCTGGTCTGCTCTGTTAAAACTTTTTAAAACGATTTCTTTTTCATGATCCGACTGGTAATCGCATTCATCTTCTGTTGGTACATAGGCACCAGTCACAATAGAAGTTCGCTTTTCATATAATGGATTGAATTTGTTTTCCTATTTTATTTCAAGTTCATGCAGTTCTTTGAAGAAGTCTACCTCAATCAGAACATGTTCCAGCTGAAGTTTTTTCAGAGCTCTGACATTTCTCCTAACAGGTTTTGGTAAACAATATAGGGGGTTAGCTAGCAAAGCTGCCATTTCTGCATTTGCGGCAAGGGTCCTCTGTTCGATGGTTTGTTCAAGCGTCTGTGCACTTTCTATGTCGACAGTTTCCATGTTTTCTTGGGTTTCGGTCTTTGATCCGTCACCTGACTGAGCAGCATCTTTAAGGTTTCCCATGTTACTGATAGTATGGTACCTTCTTGCGGTGCCGGAGATTTCAGAGAATAAAGTGATGGCGGTAAAAACTCTTTCAATAGTTTTTCTTTAGTTTCAATATGATACATTTATTCATCTTTGTAGTAGACATCATTGTTGAGACATGGAAATCAAGTCATGAAAATTGTTAGGTGAGAAATTCATTGTAAAAATGTCACTGTTGATTATATCATAGAATTAAAAAAGGTATTAGCTTACAAAATCAGCGGTGTGTTTTATATTGCAGTGAAGGAAAGTGTTTACGCCATTGTCAAAGATTTGCATTAAATAATACAAAAGATAACTAAACAAAGTTTCATAGAGGATTTATAAAAAATTTTAAAAAACTGTACATTTTCTTGAAATTTTTTTTTTTTCACCATGATCCTTTGTTCGAAAATTTGTAAACAGAATGTGGCGTTTCTGTGCCAGAACCAGAAACTTAAAGCATATCTTTCATATATAAAAAGTTAGAAAATCTTTTTAAGAAAACAGAGATTATTCTTTGATTTTAATTCTAAAAACAAAAATTTAAGGAGGCAAAAAAATATAAAAATCTAGTTTAAAAACATATTTTTAAAAGAATAACTATTTCGAAAATATGTTTTCATCAACCCGTTCTAGTGTAAGATGTTGGAAGTATAAAAATTTAAACTGGTTATTAATTTTTAATTCTTTTTATTTTAAAATTGTATTTAAGTTAGTAATTGCGGGATGCTTTCACAACAGGGTTTCAGATATGCTGTCAAAAAAAGAAAGAACACATTATGGATTCGATACTTTATTTTTATAGAATTAAATCTATGGAAATAAACTCAGTAATCGAGTATCGCAATAAGGATCGGCAAAGATAATAAATAAGAGTCGAATACTGATTAATTAACTTCTTTTTTATGTAGAATAATACAGACATTTAATAAATTTTAAAAATTAATTTTAAAGAAATTTGGAAATATTTCTTTGAAATTATGAAGATAGTGAGATTTAAATGATGCGCTCTATTTAATAAAGATATGAATGCAGCGCTGAACTGCAATATGTGAAACTATTTCAACTTTTTATGAAATTTATACAATGCGGGCTCAATGAGTTTAAGCAGTTCTAAGAAAGTTGCTCAATTGAATATTTGCCATAAAATATTATGTAACAATATAATAATACATTAAAGAATTTTAACTTATTGGTCATAAATAAAATTTCGAATTGTACCTTTTGGTTGGACAAGTATGTATCTTATTCCTACTTTAGAACATATTGTTTTCAAACAATGATTTCAAGCACAGATGGTACTTTATTTTTTATTTATTTATTTGAAAGCAGACCAAAAATCGATCGAACTTATTTCTTTATTGTGCTTCATCAAATAACGTACCTTTATAACACTGTTTTAATTTTAGCAAACAGCAAACTTTCACACGTTAACATAATCCAGAAGCTGTGGGATATTTAATCCTTTTACTAGATATAGCATTTCAGGAATGCATTTAATGGCCAGATTATAAAAAGAAACGGTAGGGAGAATGTTCTCAAGAGACACTAAAAAAAAATTCCGATAGGAGTATGAAGGGGGGTGTATGGAAGTCGGAGTGGATTACTGCCTACCGCCAGGAGAAAAAACCTGGACAGGGTTGCCGAAAGTAGATGTGTCGAAGATAGGAGGTAACTGGTATAAAATCAACCGCAACATTTGGCGAACAAAGCACACTTTGTTAGGCGAGGAATTCGTTTTCGACCGTAGTACAAAGGGAAACGAGACTTCCGTTGGTTCTGTCTGAGCAAAAGGAAATAAAGCCCTTTCCTTCTCCCCAAAAATGCAGTGGAATATCCCGTTTCCATGACGCCTGCCACATGCATGTCTGGTGTCTAGGGTTTTTCTCGTGGCGGTAATACAGTACTTCCCTTTTCCTACATGACACACTGTTATTCGACCAAGAAGGGTTTCCGTATTGGCCTTTTAGTCCAGTCAACAAGGGGATTTAAAAAAAAAAAAAAACACATCCAATCGTATAGTTTTGAAAACTGGTAAACATGTTCACAAGGGGCTGCTGTTGAACACACTAAAAGTCCCGGGTCCTGGGTTTCAATGAATGAAAAAAAAATAATTGGTAAAATAAAATAAGATTGTAAGATCAATTCGAATCAGATTTAAAACAAAAAATCCTGCTAATTTAATACTATTAAAATGCAGAAAGTTTAGCAAAAACTGCACTGTAAATTAACTTAAACTGTAAATAACGTTTTATCCATGCATATTTACCCTTTGAGACTAGTCCCACTTAATCTAGCTCGAAAAGGCATTTCTTTTATCATGCCGGTATAATACTTACACTTTTGATCAAGGCTTAAAGGCTAGGCGCGCTCCAGAGCCACGGGATCAAAGGAGGCCCCGAAATGAAGCTGGTTTATTTATTATGCACGCATCCGAGTTTAACCGAAAAAGTCACTAGCCGAAGAAGAAATTAGCAGTATGAATTACATTGATAGCAGTTGGGCAGCACTACACACAGACCTCCTGTACGTACTGAAAGCTGTAATTGCGGGTCCAGTTCTGTTTCAGTTTCCTGGGTAATATGCTGAGCAAAACGGCCACTAATCACTTTTCCGCAGAAAATTTGTGAGCATTACCCAGCTGCTATCAATGTAATTCAGGTCGTTAATCACTTCTCCATCCTTTTGCCGTTAATGATTTGTCCAGTTAAAATCGTATGTGTGCAGGGGCCTAACCAGTTGTAAAATCGTAGTTCCAGATGAAGAATATTCACTTTCTCAGGCTTGAGAAAGAAACCCAATCCTTATAAAGAATTTTTTTTCACAAAGTTGTTCTTTAAATTATTCAAATTAATGATGCGATTTTCTTTTCATTCAGTATCAGTAGACATTAATAGTAATGGATCAGCAGATACGACCCCTGTTTCCCTGCCTTCATTTAATTCTTCCGAGGGTTGGAAATCCTCCACTTCTAATGTCCTTCTATTTCCCCTTCACACTTTTGTTAAACCCCCTTTAAGTGACATTTGAGAATACTCACCAGCTTTTTATAAAGCATTGTTTTATTATTACAATCAATCATGGCGCCTGAACAGAAGAAATATCGTTAAAGATTTAAATATCCTAATGCTTTTAGATTTTACTGCTTACTGGACACACACATTTGATAAAGCATTTAATAAACGCATTTGATGGATAAACACAGTTCAGAAATGATGCTATTCAAAGCTACTCAAACCGCTGTAAGACGAAGAAATAAGCCTTCACAAAGCTTTGGCCTGATTTCGTAAGAAGGACTTTGGTGCTCTTTACATAATTGTTTAAAATCAAACTCATCTGCATTTGGCAATAAGCCAGTAAGGTAAGTTTAAATTAATGTATCATTATAGAGTTAGACAGCATTTGATTGTAAATATTGAATGGGTTTATAAGTACTTCTTTAAAATTAGGGGAAATCAGGGCAAGATGGCATTATTAACATGTAACCATTTTTAATAAATTTAGTTTTTGAGGTAATCTTTTTCTTTGCATATGTTATTAGATTGGCCTTTTGTTGTGTTGTACTTAAATTGAGAAATTTTTATTTTAATATTATCAAAGTTATTTTGCCATTTAAAATAAGCAAAGCAAAAGTGCCAACTTGCCTCGGTACCGCGGCAAGATGAAAATTATGACAAAAGTTCAATACATTTTTATTTTTAGAAAATTTAGGGCAGAACACCAATTAATTAAACGTTGTAAGGAATTTTTTTCCTTTTTTAGTATGTAATGAAAGGGTTAATTTAGTTAAAATTCGAGCTCAAAGAAATCAATATAACACAAAACCAGTATTTTTCATTTACAAAAATTAGACACCAATTATCCTCATTCAGAGTCTGAGTAGTCCTCGGGCCACCATGTGTGGTATTCCCAACACTCTATTTAATTTTCTGATGGAGGGTCAACATAGATCTTATAACACGCAGGGCATTGTAATATATTTTCTTTGGAAGTTTGAACTGACGTAATGAGAGTAAGAAGTTTGGGCTTTTTAAAGGAACCAAGCTTCAATTTCTTTGTAATAATTCTTTTTATGCACCCTAGACTGTTATCTTTGCTGCTTTAAATTTTCATCTTCCACCTTCTGTATGTCGTTCTGAACCGACATCTCTTTCATAGGTAAGCTTATTAAAAAACTTTTTCTGTAAGTCTCATACCATACAGCATGTGATGGATCGGATAGTGAAGCCCAAGAAACTTATACCAAATAAATAAATAAATTCATATATTCTTCAAAAAGAAAACAGTAAAAAGCGCTTGGGACAAGATGACAACCTCGTCATCTTGCCCCTGCCAACTTACCCTCATAGGTAATGTTAAAAGACTTTGTTTTCTTGGTGGGATTAACAAGAATTAGATAAAAATATATAGTGATTTTAAAAAGTGTGTCACCTATAGGTGACTTGACTACCTTATAAGGTAGTCAAGCATAGAAAAGAATAAAAAAAATATCTTAGGTGTTAGTCCACTAGATCTTACCTTGAGGGTCTTGAAAATTACAACATGTCAAGCAAAGAACACGAACACCATATAACAAACAACGAAATGGCGTCAGAGGCTTCATTGTGTGATTTTTTAGTGCGCAGCAGTATAGAGGACTGGTAGTATCAGTAAGGTGCCACTACCTAGAAGTATGACCATAAAATAAGTGATTCGCCATCTTGTCCTTACTTCCCCTACATAAGTTCATTGAGTTCCAGAAAAGAAATAAAATCGTACAAAATTAATAAATATTCTAAATATTTTCAAATAATTAAATTTAAGGACACATACAGAGCTTATTGCATAAAATGCAGCATAATAATCTCGCTGTCTTCATTTAATTTCAAAGTAGTTTTTCTATTTTGTAAAAAAAAAAAAAAAATCTTTAAATTCGGCAGATTTTTTATTATTTACAATAAAGAGTAAAAATTTTAATCAGTGTCGTATTTTCATTTTTGATCTGTGCAATAACTATCACATTAGATTACTGAATTATTTCCGTAGATTTATTGGAAACAGTTCAGTATTTCTGATGAAAATAAGGTGCTGAATCCATGAAGCATATTTCCTTTGTTTATCAAAGTTTCCTGTGAAAACATACTGGAATTAAAATCTTCAGCCAAGTTTTAAATAAAAAAAGAATTCAATATTTAGTTTAATTTTTGCATTACAAACAGTTGATTACAATTTGAAAAAAATAATATCTTTCAAATGTTTATTATTTTAAAAATATGGTCTAGAACTGGATTTCTGCATTTTCAGCTCCATATATAGTTAAAAATCAAAAAGTTATATTATCTAGTCCTTTGAAAAGTTATCTAACTTTAGGCTTATGATAAATTTTTCTTCATTCAAGATTCAATTTCTGGTATTAAATTAAAAAATTTTCTATTTCAAAAATTCCCCAAGAGATAGATTAGAATATTATTTAAGAATGGACCTTTAATTTTCATTTGTAAATCATACATGAAGCGTTGATTAGCAATTAGGTTTTGCAGGATTTAATGTAAATTATTTAAAAATAGAAAAATCAAATTACAAAACAAAACGGCATGATCCCATTCGTTTAATGTAAATGAAGCAATCAATCGATTTTGTAGGCTAATATACATCTTAATTTTATCATAGAAGTAACAGTGATGCTCTAGCAATGGATTTCTCACCTGACAATGTGCATGATTTAATTATGTATCATTAATTAGAAGATTAGATTAAAATGGGTGGGAATTATTTGCATTTTAATTTGGATCAAATTCACTCTGATAAAAAATAATTTGCACTCATAACAAATATAGTATACGAAAAAGAAATTATTCCGCTATAATTATATTTATTTAACATGAAAAAAATATTTGAACTTTGAGCAAACTCAAGAAGAAATATTATCACTTGCATTAATTACTTTCCACTATAAAACAGATGTTTCTCCTTTGAATAAACTAAATATAACGGAGTTTCTGCTGTCGGCAACATTGCATTGGTTGGAGTGTTGCCAATAGCGGGGAATCAGCCAAGTTTTCGGGGATTTAGGTCTTTAGAAGGGAAAGAGTCGGAGAATAAGACAAAGCCGGAAATTTTGCCTTCCAAATTAGCAACACTGGTTTATACATTCCCAGTACCAGAAACTGTCAGACCCGATTATGTCTATTCGCTGACGACACTGCCGTCATGAGCACCGGTGAGTCTAATGAGGTGATGGCTGAACTTAATCACTATCTCGAACAACTAGGCAGATGGCTAATTATGCGGAAAATGAAAATAACACCGACAAATGTCAATCTGTCTATTTTACGAGGCGGAGAAACATACCAGATCCACCTAAGCTCTATAGAAGAGCCATCGATTGGAATCATTATAGCAAGTACCTGGGAGTTACCCTCGATTCAAAACTAACGTATGGAAAGCATATTGATAATATCAATAAAAAGGTTAGAGCCGCCAAAGTAAAATTGTATCCTCTCATAGGCAGTAATTCTAAACTCTATCTGAGAAATAAGCTACTTCTATATAAGACCACTCTTCGTCCCGCCGCGAGTTACGTCTCCTCGGTATGGGGAGCCGCTGCCAAAACACATATTAGGAATCTGGAGGCAACTCAGAATATTATAGCTAGGCAAATTACTAATGCGCAGTGGTTTATTCGAAGTCGGTATCTCCTCAAAGACCTTGGACTCCCTTCAATTGAAAACTATTTTAAAAAGCTCTCAATTAAATTCTTCTCAAAAATAGATAGCCACACAAACGACGCATTAAAAGAAATTCCTAACCGCGACTCCCACCCCAGAAGAAAAGTCCTAGGACGCTTTTATACCAACCAGTGAATCAGGGAGCCTTTATCAATTCAACCCCAAGAATGGCAAAATTCTTGATTTTATTTAACATCATTACAACCTGTTTTTTTCTTAATTTATCTCTTTTAATAATAAAATCGTTTCAACATTGCTTTCTGGCATTGTACGAACTCGAAATTTTCGTGCTTTTTGTAGTCGTTCCTTGTGGCTTTGGTAGAGACGTTTTTTATTCAGTGTTCGTGATTCTTGATGAGTGTCGAGTATTGTGTTGTTTTATGGTCTTGTTGTCGGGTGGTGTGTCTGTGGGATTCAAGCAGTTTGGTTCTTTGGCCTTCAGATTTTACCTTCATCACGTTAATGCAAGGTGCATGACCTCTGGCCCCAGACTCGAATCCTGTTTCAATGCAGTCTTGAGCACCAGACTGTAAATAAAATAGCCAGTCCTTGTTAGGACTTATGAGGAAACCCACAAAGCCAACTGAAGCCGACTGAGATCCCCAAAACCAACATGGAAGGCAGGCATGACAGAGGCCCCAGAAGCCATGCGCTTAGTCCACCCACCCCACCACTACCCCTCACTGGTCGACTGATAATGTGGCTGTGCGCCGTACATTGCCGTGACTCGTGCCTGTTCAGTGTACGTCGTTGTTTCTATACAGTGGTGTAATGAAATCATTGCGTTTTTTCAAGAGAAATAAATAAGAAAAAAAATGTGAAAACGTCCTAAAAAGCACGAGTTTTGTCGCCTAGGTTAGAGCGTTCCGGTTCTGCTTATTTTACGACTACACCACTGCTTCGATATATCTTTTTTGCATCTTTTCAAACTGAATTTTACTATTTTCACCCTATTCGTGTGATCATCTGATAGAATTTGCGACCTGTCGAGTGAGTTGATTTAGATTATAAAAAAATGTTGTGAATCTCAAAAAATACAACTTTTTTTAGAACTGAAGTCATATAAAAGATAAGCGATTTACTGGAATTTATCTAGAGGTATCAGTCTGACAGTGATGAGGAACTATATGAAAAAAAGCAAGGAACAGATTAAACTAATCTGGATTAAATCTAAGGAATTCGAAACAGCAGAACTGGAAATAAACTATGTAAATAATTTGTGGTAAATAAAACGTGGAAGAAAATTGCATCATACAATAGCTCAGCTGGATGCAAAATCATTTATCTCTGTACAGCTGGTGAATATAGAAGAATGAATACTCTGGGAGAATATATTTGTTGTTCCATTCTGAAAGTTCTGTTGTTTCATTATATGAAGCACAGAAATCACGTGGATGGAAATCGAGGCCAGTCTATGGTTGCAAGAAAAATGGTGCGCTAGCTGTATGAAGATGGGATCAGAAAACTGAGTGCAATAATAGCTCCATACCCAAATCGTGGTTTGAAAGAACTAGAAAAATTGAAACTTAAACATGTTCTGACAAAGACACGAAATATTTGGACCACCAGCTAACTATATATGTGAAAGATGTATTTAATTGGTGTAATGCCAGAATGGATGTTCCTGTTGAAGAAGATACGCCGTTTGTGTTAGGTGTAAATGAAGTCGATGATGAAGAAAAACATGCTTTGAAAATTGTGATCTCAACGAACCGACCACCTCGACTAGTAAATAAGACTGAAAAAGTTCAAAAGGACACGACCGATAAATTGATTTAGCAGGGGTATCCTGTACTGATTGCTGGCTCATCGGACATGAACCGGTTATTCTATCCATTCGCAATAGCTGTATGCAGCAAAGAAACAGAGTCAGATATTGCATTGATTTTTATTGTGTTTAGTTTAGTTTAGTTTAGTAATATTAACGTTCTTGCCGCTTTGAAGCAACATGAGGGCTATTTTTGAACTGACCCACTAATTTTCAACCGCAGTCAGATGATGAGGACGATACCTGAGCTGCCAGCCCCCCTCCAAACTTTCGCACCACACCAGCGAGAGGTTCATTTAATTGTGTGAAAGACTCAAGTTATTTAATAAATGAAACTGGGTGGAATCCGAAAATTTTATTGGTTGATACCAGCAGTGTAATAACCAATAGCTTCAAATCTGTTTTTGGCCTTTCCTCCCGACGCCTGACGTGCCATTTCCATGTAGTAAAAAATATTGATGGCAAACTGCGTTGCATTAAAGACAAAGATGAAATAAGAAATGATATTGAATGTCTTCATTTATGCCCTGATGACGATACTTTTAAGTTAGTGCAGGGTTCCCACGGTCCTTGAAAATCCTTGAAAACTCCTTGAATTTTATTTGCCGTACTCGGGGCCCCGGAAAAGTACTTGATTTTTCGTTGGGTCCTTGAAAAAGTTCATAAAGGTACTTGATTTTTTTGTTGGGTCCTTGAAAAATCCGTGAAAAATTCGAAATGTACTCTTAGTCCAGTCATTAGGTAGTTTTTAAAAACAAATTCTGGTGGAGTCGTAATTTTTTGCTCCTATATGTATTTTGGGGTGCTGATTACGAATCCGAGGTTTCCCACCAAAAATTTTTGTTGGAATTTTAATTATAGCCAAAAAACATGAAAAAATGGACTTTCCCGCAGTTTTTTGCTTATAACTCAAAAACTATCAACTTTTTTATGGCATCATCATATATCACAATAATCAGCACAAAATTTCCTACAATTTATGTCTGTAATATTTTTTCGTTACGCGTACCGTTTAGGCGCCATAACTGGTTGAAGTTTGGCTAAAGTTTGACATACCTGCTAGCACGGCTTGAAAAATAACAAATCTTCCTATCTGTATGCACTAAAATTTACTATCTTACTATTAATATACTTTGCTTATTTAATACACTTTTTCTTCCATAATGTTCCTTTTTCAAATAAATTTTTCATTTGTTATATTAGACATGAAGGTAATTTAGTCCCGATCAACGCCGGACATAAGTGCTAGTTATGAATAAAATTCCTTGATTAGCTCTAAAAGGCTGATGTTGATGGAAACTTAGATTCACTTTCACAATAAATGCTATTTTATAAACAACTAAAAGTACTTTGTGTGGTTTTTAATTAAACTTTATTAACTTCTGTTAATTAATTTGAATTACTTGGTATATAGTAACCAAGAAAAAAAATGACATGAAAAAAAGTAGCATTCTAAACTTTAAAAATCATAATATAACTTAATATTAATACTACTACAGTCATAAATAGGATCTTAGCATCTGCATACGTTACACAGTCTCTTCACTTTATCTTGGTCGCTTTGAAGCTTATGGTCCAATATTTTTTGAAAGATCACCTGTGTCTTCCTCCACATGCAAAGATAATGACGCCTCAACTAAATCATCGGGCAGTATTGGTTCACCATCATCATCCTCATCACTATTAATTACTTGAATCCCTCTGTTATTGCAGTTGCCGCAACAATGAGGATACAACATTGAACAAAACAGTCTGACCTTCCTACAGCTGCAATTTCCTGTGCACCTCTCCTTACACTTGCAGGATATCTTACGTACAGGATAGAGTCAGGTGCGGGGGAGGAACTTCAGAGTTTTGACAGGTTGGAGCTCACTATTTATTCTTTCCTAACACCAGTCTCCAGGTCTCTTTTTATTGTCAAGCCAGTGCTGGATCTGATAGTAAACTTTTAGGGAATGTTGGTGGGCAGCTGCGAAGCGAAGCCATGTTGCTACTCTTGTTAAATGAAGATTTCATGTAACATTTGTAACAAAGATTATTCAAGGATGGAGTATCCAAGGTAGTTATTGGGTAGCCATACAATGCCACAAAAAAACGGTTCCCTACATCCACAACAGCTTCAGGTTCTTCAACATCCGGGTTCTTAAAAATTTCAATTACTGTTGTATAGAGTTTTCTTGGATAGGGAATTTATCAAAATTAATTAAGCTCTGATATGGTTATTATATTCTGGTTCTTAAAATTTTTCTAACTATTAATGGTATTCAAATGCTTTAAAAAAAAACGAAATTCAAGGCGAAAATAAAAGATAAAGTGTTTTTCCTTTCTCAACTTCAAGCGGGGAGTTTCGTCTGAGAAGGGGTCATTCACCCTTTTCGTGGGTGGGTTTGCGCTTTTTCTCCTGACGTGGTGTCCCGTTCCTAAAGAAAATAAAAAAAAAAATAGAGGGGTCCCTTCGTGGGGGTTGCTGGAATTTTGTTTGTCGTCGGGCTCAGAGAGGTTTTAGGCTCCAAAAAGGAGAGAGGCTTTGGCCTTGAAGAAAGGAAGAGGGCCCTCCTGGCTCTCGGGCGAGGACCTTTTGCTGCGGAAGAAATCAAAATCAAATCGGGCTGACACTTGGCATTTTTGGGTAAAACAGAGCGATGCCACGGCGAATGACCTCACCCTGTTAGAATGATCCGAAGGCGCCTTTGTGAACAACCGCGTTGATGAAAAATTTCCTTTTGGTGGAGTCTTGGCTTGATGGAGAGCCTGCGAGCGGTAAAGACCTGTTAATCTGTCATCCACGATCTCGACTGCTGTCACAATTTCTGAGGGTAGTCCGAACTCCACTGAGGAGGCTATGTTGGCACTTCGCGCATGCATATTGTGATCATCAATGCTTGGGTAGCTTGTCGGGCCATCGCCCCCCCCCCACCTTCTACAATCGTGAAACCGGCTCTCAAAATCACAAATAATAAAGCTACCTGAACTATGAAGATTGGATTCCTGCTTCCCTTGTTTCCCCTCCTACTCCACCAGATAAGTTTTACTCTGCATTTTAAATTTTGTAATTTATTATTTTATACTGTAATGTATCGCATAGAAAATTTTAGTTCAAGGAACCTTGGAAAATCAAACAAAATTATTTTGAGTAGACAATGTTAGAGTTACACGAGGTGTTGGGATTAAGTAATTGATTGAATAAATATCCTATAAATTGTAAACCACGATTAATGGTAATGTTACAGTTGCTGCTTTGTGCAATTTTAAATAAGTAGTAAAAAGGAAGAATGCAAGTAGTATATGATAAAGTTAAGTTAATTGGGATTCAAAAGATGTGTTAAATATGTATATGTTTACATATGTTTAGATAATAATATCCAACATGTTCTATTCCATATAGATTCAATTTTTACAAGTGGTTTTGATTTGGAGAAATAATTAAATTGATTGATTTTTCTAACAGTTTAATTCAAGATTAAATGATGTGCAATAATTTTCTATACCTTTTTAATTCCTTGTTGACATAAGCGTTAAAAGTGCAGATCATATTTGATGCTGTAATAATCAAATGAGTAATTGAGTAAATGAAATATGTGTGACATGTATTTAATAGAAGATTAATTTATTGGAGAATAATGTGTGCAAAACTTTCTTATAAATCTTTGCCTTATATTAAGAAAGTTAATAAATGAGAAAACCTATACGTATTGGTGTATGTAAATTTCATTTCAGAAGTTATTATTTTTTTTAATTGATTGCTATTTTTTATTCGTTGTATGTTATTGTACGTTCTAGGAAGTTTGATTTGAAGGAAGATTAATGATAGGCATAAAATCTATTAATAAAATGTTTAAGGTTAGGATAAATAAGAGTAAATTAAGATTGTTGGTGGCCACTATTATTTGAAATTTCTTTTGTAATGAACAGTTGCTAATGAGATAAAGTTATATATATTTAATGTAAAAGATGCAGCATAAATTGATTGATTTTTAAACACAAATGAATTTTAAGAATAGAATCCTTTTGTTTAAACTGGGTCGACCCTAAGCAAGAATAATATCTGATACATTGAATCAGTTTCCTTTTATTGTGTTTTATTAATATTTGTTTTGGTGTTTGTGTTTTGAATTTATTTTATGTATTAACATTGATTATAAGGCAAAATAAGAGATGAGTAATCGCATTGTAAAGTGGTAGGGTTAATTGTGTTGTTAATAAATGTCATTAGTTTAAGGTGATTTGGTCTCTGATTTATTTGCCACCCCTATGACAGTGATGGAGGTAACTATTTGGTGTAACCTGGGTTAGCTTTATAAAATATAACATCTAAAAATTTAAAAAAAAAAAATTACACAACGCAAAATCTTAAGATCTTTATGAATTGTTTTGGTGTTGAATTTGGTGATTATTTTAATGATTAATTAAGAACTGAAATTAAATTGAAGTTATGCTAAATTGTGACTAGAAGGGAATTAATTATTAAATTATTTGTTTGATCAAATGCTATTATACTTGCCTTGCACTTGTAAATATGATTTAAGATCTGAGATGGCATGAATCTAAAGGTAAGTAAATTTGAGTATATGGTGTATTGTTATTTTGAGTTATCTGAATACTGAGAGTAAGAAGGTATAAACAGTAGAAAATTTAAAAGTTTATAGTTTTGTACTAATTTAAAAGTTCATAATTGCACTTCTTATAATCATAAATTATAACTTCTAATAATTAATATTATAAAAAAAAAGTCTAGTTAGACTAAATTATAAACCTTTACGACATAAAATGGTGCCGTTCCAAACCAAATAGAATCTAAAAACTCCTCATTGCATGGGTTGGTTGAGATCAGAGACTGTAGTGTTATGAATGTAATGAATAAGGCGTAAGAAAAATTTGTAAAGCCCTGTGGTCATGGCTGCACCGCAGAGATGCAATAAAATAAAAATTAAGAATATAGATAGTGCCTCCAGGGCAAGGGATAAAATTTTCAGTATTAAGTGAAGAAATTTTGGTGTTTTGTTTATATTTTGCTGAACTATACAATTACATTTAGTATAGATATGTTGGGGAGATTAATAAGAATTTCTGTTTACTTTTGCATTTAACTATATATTTACATTTTGTTATAAGTGTTTTGGATATTAACAGATCTTTTGGGGAGATCCCACTTTAAATCGTTTTTAGTTTGGTACTGAGTTTTGCAATTTTGAGTGTTTTGCTTTTGGGCACAGGAGACCTGTGCATATTGGGTGTCTGAATGGTCAGTCAGGCTTCAATTTAAAATGATTTCCTTGAAAAGTGTTGTGTTTTTCTTCAGTTAATTATTTAGATAAGATGTACCTGTACTTTAAGCCATTGGTTTATTGTGGTTTGAGATAACAAAATATTTTTGCTTACACACTGAAAATTTTCATTCATTTGAAGTTGAGATTTTGAAGTTGAAATTATCTGCTGATGGTGTCTACTCACTCACACACCTGGTTGATTTTCACTTCTGTTTAATTATTTCATTACATTTTGGTGTTGTGCTGCATATCTCAAACCTCGATACACTCTTTTTCACTCTTATATATATATTTATATTGTTGTTTACACACACACACTTTCAATTATTTGAAGTTACATGAGAGTAAGGGTTGAAATTTTGCTGCTGAGGCGATTCCCTCATTCACTCACTCAGCTGTTTTTTTTTCACCTCTGATCAACTGTTTTCATTATTTATTGATAATGTGTGTGCTGCATATCCAAATCCTTTTACACACTTGGTTTATTCTTATATTGTCTTGTTTATATATTGCCTACTTAAAATTCTCACTCAATTAAAATTGCATATTATTTCTGTTGTTCTCCTTTGCATTTCATGAATGAGCAAGGAAAACTCACTCCATAATAATTATGGATAATTCTGTTTATTTCATTTTTTTTCACTTTCACTAGTGGATGGAGACTTTTTCTTTTGTTTCGTTATGATTGCTTCACTAATATTCTGCCTTACTTTATGATAGAGATAGAGAGAAGTGATTTTATATTTAGTTATATATAAGTTCAAATGTGAGATATTTGCATCTATAAGTGATCTGTGTAATTATCTTAATTTGTTTTCTTTCATGAACTTCCTCCTAAAATTCTATTTCTCTATATAGTTAATAAATGAATAAATCTATTGAATTGGAATAAATAACAATTTTGATTTGGGGATGTGTAGTTAGGCGCTTGACACACTTTCTCCTTATTTTCTGGTCATTGTTTGTGTGTCCTGGGTGTCTACAAACTGCGGGCGAATTGTTGTACACCTTGTGCAGATGATCAATGTACCATTTTCTATTAATGTTCCTTAAAACCTTGTGTATTTCTTCTATATGTCTGTTTAATACATTATATTTTCATCTTCTTCTTTAAAACTCAAACCTTTTACTCAGATCTTCTTACATATCTATCCTTCTTTCACTTTGTTTATGAGCAGATTTTGACTTAGAAATTTGGTTACTGTGCAATGTATAAATATGATAATGATGTTAATGTTTATTGCTATTAATGAGAACTTTGCTGTTGAGAAACACATACACGGGACAGTATTATTCAGGGTTATTATGATTGTTAAGAGTTGAAGTATATATAATGAGTTGGTAATGATCAAAGTTAGCATCT
>BGPR01005110.1:16725-41304 GCA_013235015.1 Araneus ventricosus
TGATTGACCACATGTCTGTCCTTGCTTCCGTTAAGTCGTCCTGACCCCGTGTGATGTGTCCAAAGGCAACAGAGCACAGAGGCTTTCTTGGATAAGTGTATTTGAACACAAACTGGCCATACAGGGAATCGATTCGATTTACGGGGCCAAAGGCCATAACTGAATTTTGAAGTGATGAAAGGTTGTTAGTTATGTATGAGACACAACACAATACAATACACCTGACATGAAACTGGCAAGAGAAAAAAAAATGGTAGCTTAAGATCGTGAAGGACAATAGACAAGTAACGCAATTAATCTAGGTTATATAAAAGGAAAAGATAAGAACACAAACTAAAAACATACGGAAAATCTATGTACAAAAATACACAGTGTAGAACAAAAATGACTAATAATAAAATTACAGGCCTAAAACTAGAAACAAAGGAAAACTTTAAAACTTGAGCTAATAATAACATGGTGAATATAATGCATTGAAATGAGAGCTTAATTTAAAATAAGAAAGCTAAGCAAAAATTGAACATGAGATGCAATTTGAGCAGAGGAGGAGTGCAATAAGAGTTCAAAAAACCCGTTGAGACTGTCCGTTGACTGAGTGTCGATTGATTTTGAAGAGTGTCAATAGTTTGAGACCTTCGAAACATTAAAGCTAGATGGGTGGGAAGAGAATGTCTTCATTCTTAGAAATAAAGTTAATCAGTTTTCTTATTTGAATTCTTGACAATGGGTTGTTGAGGGCTCTTTTCCACCAGAGATTTTCAAGGTCGTTTGAGGGCCTCTGTAAGCGTTCACCCCTGCTTAGTCACTCTTCTTAACGGTGGCTTTGTTTGGCACGGAATTTCTGACCCATAGACTTCATGTTAAAATACCCTCTCAGAACGAGCACTCAAACTAATCTGAGTGGTCGGGTCGTTCGCCCGTTCAAATTCAGTGAAAAATATTCCTTTCATCTCTCCTTTACGTCTGTACCTTTTGTTAAGGTACTTGACTGTGCTCGGAGACATTTTTTTGAAAATAACTTATATATATTTTTTAATGTTATTTTTCAAATGCATATGTGTTAAAACTATGAAAATATTGTAAAATTAGGCTTTCAAAATAATTTTTTTTTTAAAAACTGAGAAATTTGAAGAAAAATGAATAAAATATTTGCGTTACGCTAACAGCCATAGACAAAATTTTATTCTAAATATACATAAATCCTTGTAGGAGTACATTTTTATGACGGTTATCTGTGTTATGCTCTAAAATATTTCTTGTACTTCAAAATAGTTTTGAGATATAGCTGAACATAGTTACTAAACTGGTAATTTTTCATAAAAAATGCTTTTCGTTTATATTTATGCACTTAAAAATAATACTTGATTTTAAAATTGACCTTAGTTTTCAGAGGAAAACATCAAGCATAGTACAGAAAACAATCTCAGAAAATTTCATATCAATACTTGAATAACTTTATGAGAAATCATTGTTACGGTCTACAGTTTTCCTCAAAAATATCATGAAAACACATTTAAAGTTTTCATGCAGCATAAAATAATACTTACAGTTCGGTAATAAAACAACTGTAACTCCATTTGTAATTCATGTAGAGTAAAAAGTTAGACAGTTTTAGAAAGCTGTGTGTGGTTAAACAGGATACAAAATTAAGTCATAAAAAGTTTTTTGTTAATTTCATCAAAAACGACGATTTTAAACCAGTCGGATACCTTAAGAAACCAGCGGGAGTGACCTCCCCGAAACTTTCTCGCATACGACCAGTAATGAGGGGCGAGTAAACACCAAGTAGGTCAATATTCTTGGGGAATTTACCCAAGGCCTAGTTATTTTGAGAAAAAAATTATGAATGGTGATTTACAATGAAACATATAAAATTCATGAATTCCTGAAACTCAATATTTTGCAAAAAGAATTGCGTATGTTCTCAATTTTTACGCGCGCTGAGGTACCACAACTTTATTTAACGTTTTTGAGTAAGAAATCTTGCTACAGATATCACTCAAGATTTCACCATACCTTCCATCTGGAGAAAGTCAGAACGAAGTTTCGATTTAGGTTGCCATAATTTCCGAAGCACGTGTTTGCGGCTCGCTACAGTTTCCTTCGTAGACCGCCAAGGTCAAACGCCAACCAAACTAACTTGAGTAAAACAAGTATGCGATTATACAGACCTACAGACAGTCAACCCTTTGTCGGATTTGACCCAAATTTTATACGGACCAACATTCATGATGATAAAACTGTGTACCACTGTGTATTTTATCCATCTAGCTATTTAAGTTTCTGAGTTATAGTGTTCGCATGACTGCGGACAGACAGACAAGCAGACTTCCCTTTGACGGATTTTATCCAAAATTTGATAGAAACCTACAAATTATGTGTAAAGATCACATACGAAATTTCATCCCCGTAGCTCTAATAGTTTTCGAGTTATCGTGTTCACAGACATGATTCCTAAATTCTATTTTTCGGACTCAGGAAGGTCTAAAACGTGGGGATTCGTCAAAATCTCGAGTTCGAATTTTTTGACGATTACAATACTTTCTCTTTGTATGCTTCGCATACTAGAAAGTAAAAAGGGAGGAAAGAAAAAAAAATACAGACACTCAGAAACAACATCGAAAGTCAAATCGAAATTAATCATTGCTTTCCCAATGTAAAGAGAAAGGTGAACTTCGGCCTCTACCGGAGTGGGACATTCAAGAGTACTTTTTTATCTTTCTGGTGCTGATTAGGACTCGGACAAAGAAGCTGCTGATATGGATTGCGACCACCAGGAAATACAATTTTCAACTCGATACACTTCAGGAAAAATAGATAATATTATTGCGCAATCTTCAACAGCTACTGACGATACGACTAGGGATTTATATTTTCTATTAATAATAATATTAAAAAAAATTGAAAAATATTACCTCGGAAAAAGCTGAGCTATCCAATCAAATGCAAGTTTTTTTTTTTTTAAAAGAAAATAGAAATGTTCGAAGTAATTTTTACTTCAGATGATTCTTAAAATTCTCTTTATCAGAATTAATGAATCAGAGCTTGTTTCAGCTAGGGATGGGGGTTATTGCAAAAATAACAGTTTTTCAGGTTTTTTTCACCTCCGTTTTAACCTAGCGGTTATAACCGCTCAAAATAACCGGTTTTCGGTTTTTTTTTTATAAAAAAACAAACGCCGTTTGTAGTCAAATTTTTTCTTAATATTGTTTTTACAGGAAATCAATCCATTGGCCAATATTTATCTGTTCATAAAGACTCTTTCAGTAATCCGCCAACCAACAGACGCCACGAGGAAATTTTTGTCGTTGATTGGTCTAAGATGATAAAATTCAAAGCTTCATAACTTGGTAAATTGTAGTCTAATCGAACCTAAAATCGAGTCTATCTTCAGATCCTTTTTTACCCGGTTATTGGATTTAAAAAAAATAACTGGCTATAACCGGAACAAAAAATAACCGAAAAACCGGTTAACCGAACTTAAAAACCGGTAGTATTTTTTCATCCCTAGTTTAAGCACGTATTTTGTGCTTCAAAACATGAAACCCCTTTTGAGCGGCCTCCTCTCTGAACGGTCAGTTTTCCCTGTAACGGAGGGTGGTCGCTCCAGAGTGGTTTCAATATATTTTAAGACGTTCAAAATTTACTGAAAACCAATAAATGAAAATAAAATTTTTCTATTCATTGCTTAGTAGATATCCCCTCCTCCACACTATAAAAAATACCCCTTTTTTTTTCTTCGGACTTTTTCCGTATATTTGACGTTTTAAACCTGCTTTGTTGACAAAACGGTTTTCCACCGTTTTCCGGTCCAATCCATAAACGGTTTAAAACCGTCAGTTCAAATTCTAGTTCTTGTCATACGATATTGCTTTCCGTGCGATAACTTTCCCTTTTCTTAAATCATTTTAAGATTATTTTCTACACTTGCTCATATTTTTCAGCAATTATTTTATGGTTTTGAACATGATGCGAATAAAACTGCGATTCGACTTTATATATATAAGCTTTTCGTTATTCAGCAGTTGGCAACAAGGTCGTATGTTTATGTTGATTGCGCGCCATCGACGAGTGCTCAACACTAATTGTCAGATACGTTTTATTTTATTTCTCATACTCCTTTGCTAATTACACAGGCCTGCAAAAAATACTTTTTGAAAATTGCTTTAATTTTGATGACTGATTTTTATGTTATTTTTAGTGCTGATTCTAAAAATGAAATCCATTTATTTCGATCACATAAGGATTTTTACAAAGTGATTGGATATTTGGAAAGAAACAGTTTAAATCGCGAAATTTTGACATTTCATTTAAATTTCATTAATTCATAAATCCATGTTAATTACATTTATATCCTAGTTCAAGTAATTTGTAAGTATAGGTAGAAAGTTACAAGTCCTTGTAGTAAAGTTTTTTCTTTACCTCAAAAGTTTTTTTGTCTCTTTTCTTCTTGTGAACTTTGCAGGGATTGTCTCTTTGTGGTATCCAGCAGTAGTCGGCTATCATACTGATATTCCATTTTCCTTGATATCGTCTCTCCATTTCCTTTATATCTTGCTGAAATCTTTCACCTTGTTCTTCACTAACTTCACCTAAATTTTCAGGAAAATAGTCCAGATGCGAATCCAGAAAATGAACTTTTAAGCTCATACTACAGCCTAAAATCTTGAAATTTTTTATCATCTCTTCTACAATAGATTTGTAGTTTGGGATCTTTTTGTTTGCAAGAAAGCTAGTAATACCTAGTTTGAAAGATTCCCAGGCTTTTCTTTCGTTTGTTTCCATTTTAGTCTCAAAATTTTCACCTTTCATCATTTTCCTGATGTCTGGTCCTACGAACACACTTCCTTCAGTTTAGCTTCGGATAAGCCCGGGAACTGGTGACAAAGGTATTTGAAGCATTCACCGTCTTTTGGTAAAGCCATGACAAATTGTTTCATAAAGCCTAATTTCATGTGAAGCGGTGGAAGTAACATTTCTTTTGGCAAGCAGGAGAGGTATCCGGTTTCAACTGGTTTCCTCTGTCTTTAATATTGTGTTTAATAGGCAATTTACCGATTCAGAGGAATATTCTGGAATGAAATAGTTTCTTCTCTCTTGTTTGGTAATTTAATCCATTAATTTATTATTTAAGTCCATAAATATGTTTAACAAACTCATATAAATAATACTTTTTTTGTCCGAAATATACTAAATTCGTAAAAAAGAGATTGCGATTTGTGATGAAACTGTACGTGATGGAATTTTTTCATTATTTTGCCATTAATCAGCATCCAAAAAACTATAAAACACCACTTGCTTTACCGACAATTTTCGCAAGCCTGTGTTTTTTTAGAAATTAGATTCTTACCATAATGCTTGTGTTTAAGTGTGAACTCTGTAATTTCAAAACAGAATTAATCAAATCCTCTGTTGTCCACTGGAGTTTGCATCGAAATGTTCACGGAGTAACATTCCCTTGTGGGGCTCAATCTTGCCATCTTCGTTTTAAAAACTACAATTCTTTTAAGTATCATGTTTTTCGAGATCAAAAATTTATCAAAGAAATGCCGAGATCGAAGCCATCTTTCATCTCATCCCTATTTTGGCGATATGAAAGTCGCATGTGCAAAAGCGCAAACCGACCACGCTTTTGCACATGCATTTTGCATTCTGAAAACCCATAGTACATGCACTTTTTATTGCATAAGGTAGGTGAGTCAAAGGTGGCCATTGTTCCTAAGGTTGTCCACTCCCCAAAAGTAGAACTAATTTCATTTTTAATCTCAAAATGGCGCTACTGCTTTGTAAATCATGTATCTGCAGTTAACGTGGCTGAATTTGAAGATATCACCTTGATCGGCCGCCATTGTATGCAGGGATTTCATCTTTGAGGAGTAGTCGTTCTAATTTCAAGGATAGAAGATATTTCAATTTACATGTGTTTAAATTCTTAGAACTTTGAGCTATGATACGTTTCATGAAAGCTTATTTCTTTCTCCTTAACCACATTTACTTCAAATCTAATAAATTTATCGTATTAATAGTTTTACGACGTGCAAATGGCGACAATATGCATGTTTCCATGGTGGCGCGGGTGTTACATATTAGGGTAGATCGAAATTTTTTTTTCAGAATTTCAAAACCTATACCTATGCGGAAAAGATGTTCTATGGTATGGAGATTAAGAGAAAAATAATAAGAAAATATTAAATTCTAAATTTAATACTGCCGCAAGGGGGTTGAATTTTCGAAAAAAATGGAAAAATACTGAATTTTGATTATACGATTTTAAAAAATATTATTATTAATCAAAACCTACTTATGCGGAAAAGATGTTCTATGGTATGGAGATTAAGAGAAAAATAATAAACAAATTTAAATTCTAAATTTAATATTACCGAAAGGGGGTTGGATTTTCAAAAAAAAAGGAAAAATATTTAATTTTGATTATTGATTATACGATTTTAGATTCAAAATAATTGTTTTTTCTGCAATATAAATAGCCAAAAGTGATGATTAATGAGTACTCATTAATTGATTAATAATAATTTTTTTTCTCCATAGAAGAGCGATCCACCCTATTACATATATGTCACCTTAAGTAACATATACGTAAATCAATGTAGTAAGGGTAATTTTCAAAATTTCTACTTAAATACCTGAAAAAACTTATTACAATTTATTGCTAAATTTATAACAAAAAAGTTATATTTTATATCTAATTATTGAATGGTGGTTATAGTTTTATTTGCATATCAGAAAAAAACCTTTGACAATTTTTGGCCTTGTAATTTTTTCCTTGTAATTAAAAACTTACTTTTAATTGAACATACTCTTCTAGGAGTAAAAATAGTTCTCCGATTATTTTTTCACACTTTAAAAGTTATTTCAATATATGGCCAACCTTTGGAACACTACGCTCCAAAGGTGGCCCACAAGCTACAATTTTTGAATTGTATTATAAAAATAATTAAATTTTATCTTACAAAGAAAAGTATACTTGATATGTGTTAGAGATAAGTGTAAAATTTTACAAAAAAATTCATCCACAAACACCTTACCAGAAAATTATTAAAAATCCGCAAAGTTTAACTATGGCCACCTTTGGCTCACTTACCTTGCTGTAGTCAATTCGTGCTTACATGATAAATCGGCATCTTCAATTTAGGCCCAATATACAATGCGATTTGCGTCGGAGAAGTCATTAGCGGAAAAATGCTGGAGAAGCGATTAGCGGCTGGAAGTACATTAATAGCAGTTGGGTAGTATACATACATATACCTCCAATTTCTCCGATTTTAAGGGGAAAGTGTTAAGAAAATGTGTTGCACAAGTCATTAACGACACTCTTGGTCTGCGGGAGGACCGTGCATACTGCTGAACTGCTACCAATATATTTCAATCCGATAATCACTTCTTCACCATTTTGCGACAAATGACTTGTTCGGCACAAATCGGACTGCGCATCGGGCCTTAATTTTGGAGCCTAGTTTCCAAGCATCACAAGGAAAAAAGTCACGACGTTACAGTGAAGCCTTAGATGTTAGATGATACGTGCAGTTACGTTCGTTATGCGACTCCGACTTCTCTTAAATAGATAATAAAGCTGTTAATACATTACAGATTTCAGAAATAGTGCAAATAGTGTCCTTTTGCATGAAAAAATGGCGTAGTGTTTTAAATCTAACACTTAGTTTTTTAATAATTTTATTTATTAACAATTATCATAAAAGTGCATATATGTGAATATATCATTAGTGTAGTTCCTTCGCGTCAATAGTATAAATAAATTTTTTTTAATTGTTTCTTTCGTTAATCCTTTCTAAGGCCGTGGGAAGTATGCTTCTCATCAAATTCATCCATTCTTAAATGTAATTTTAAAGGTTGGTGTAAGTTCTCGCCAACTTTTTCGATGAAACAAAGAACAAGATGTTTCAATTTCTTATCTCAAATCACATCGAAGTGTCTTGACTTGGTAATTAATTATTAATTAGTATGCTTTGTAATATTAATTAACACAAAATATCGTCATCCAATAACCTAAATGAATTTCTGTTCTTAAATTAATCTCAATCCCAAAGTTATTTTATTACACCACTACTGGAAAAAAATGGTCCTTTAAAGAGATAAGGCATGTTTAAAGAAAAAGGAAAGCTGTTTTTTTGTTAAGAATATTTTACAAAATATTATGATCATATTTAGAGCAAGACTGGGAAAATAAATGTGGAGGAGAATTTATATTTTATTTTATCTCCTTTGAAAATTTCATTAATAACCATACACACAGATGGCAGCACGTAACGGCCGAAACACAATTGAAGGACAGCTGCAGAAAAAGCCGAAAGCAGCAAATTCCAGAAACCTGCGGGGATTCTCATTCTTCCAGTGGCGGCCGAGAGAGAAGGATTCGTCTACAGCTTCGGAGCGTGTCTGATGATGTGGTGTGGTCATGTACAGTAAAACCGTAAGCTTAATGGCTCTTCGCTTCCTTACAATAACATCTTCAGTTTTTTGCTATCATTTAACAATATGTCGATTCCATCTTAAACTTTTAAATCAAATTCTAAATAACTTTCTTTGTAAATATAATTAAAGTCTAATAAATTTGCGTTTGTTTGACACACCGTCTATTCATTTTGTCTCAATAACCCTATCACAACGCCGAGTTTTTACCGCCCACACTGCATAAATAATGGCCCAAAGAAAAGTTTTCAGCATCTTTGACCAGTTACAAATATGGAAATATAATTCAACTTTATAGCATTTTACCATAACCGTGAAAGATAAAATGCGAAGTGGACCAAAATAACTGAGAATATCGCGGGTACAGATATTCACTACTTTGGGTTTTGTTTTATATTTCTTAAAAATAGATTTCACTTATCAATGCAGCCTCTCAAACCAATTAGGAAGGAAAATCCTGTATTTTTTTCTTTATAAATCTCTGCTTCAAAGTATATTTCATTGCTAAAGCATCGATAAAAAAAGTATCATTCATTCATTCAAAAGTTAATAATTTCTTTTCACAATAAATAAGTCGTTCAAAAATAAGATTATAAAGAAAAATTTTATATCATAGCTAGCATTCCAAATTGATGAGATTTAGATCATTGAGAAAATTAATCTAAACAACTTATAACCACAAGGAGCTGTCACTGCCTGCCTTAGCATTCAGGGTAATCTGAATGATCCAGTGTCATCTGATGAATCCAGGGTCATTATCGGCTACGGCCCAACCCCTCCCGCAGGAGGTACGTCCAGTCATCGGAGTGGAGACAACTCAATCCCACACCATTTTGTACTCCCCCGAGGAGGCACTGCGAGTACACGGATGTGTTGTTGCCACGATGAATAAGCAGGAACTCACTTCCCTTGGCGGTACAGTAATGGTGGGGCTGTTGGTCCCTCCACCCCTGATAGTACGTACCTCCTTCGGGAGGGGTCGGGCCGTGGCCAAGTGATTGGCTACTAGAACTCCGGCCTCAGTACTCGAGCTATTGCAGCGGCTGCAATTCAGATGACCCGGATGTTAAGGCATGGCGGGGGTAGACCTTCTTTTAAGGTCACACCATTTTGTAACCACTCGGGAAGCGCTTACTTAGCTGGCGTCTTCTCATCCCCATATCTGAGGTATCCCCCCCCGGTGGCAATGGACATCGCATAGGAAAAAAATGTTGGTTTTAATTATCAAACATTGCAAACTTACGAGCGTGTAAAGGTTTAGCATTTATTTTAAGATTACAAATTTCCAGAAAAAAAAAGATATGAATGAAATCTTGGGAATTAAGTATAAAGCGAAAGTACTTGTGAGATTTAAGAAGATTATTATTTAAGAAATTAAATATTTTATCTAAAAAGCATGTTTCTTGAGCAAGTTTATACTTTATTTAAAAAATATATTTACGTCCGGTAATATAAAAGAATGAAGGCTAACGAGCAATTATAAATAGAAAACAATGAGATTCGACGAAGGTCGTTTGATCTTTATCACATCTCATTATTATCTATTCATTATTTTTAATGTATGTTTTTAAAATAAGGAAAAGGCAATAAACAGGTTTTCCACCCTGTTGCACATTGCTTAATATACATTTCACTGATAGCATTAATATCATCATTTATTCGTTAAGCAGGGTGATTCAAAATAACGTCGTTAAAACGAAAGGATAAATCACATTTACTCGCAATCGCAAATACACATACGTGTACAGGGACAAACAAAAATCATTTTAGAACATACGGTCACAAACGCCTTCCTGAGGCAATAGACTTTCTTGAAGAAACTACATTTAAGAAAAAAACAATAAACTCAATTTTATTTATACTTTATTTTCGCATATTTGAAGAATTGTAACAAGGCAAAAATTGAAATTCAGTTTTGGGAAAAAGTATAATCATTATTTCGAATTTTTTCCTTTATCTTAACAGATACAGTGGAATCTCCCTATAACAAAATCGCTTGGTTCTAGTTGAAAAATTCGCTATAGAGAAAATTTCGTTATACGGAGATTAGAGATTTTTGCAATTATTTAAGTAAATGTTAAAAACCTTTTAGTATGTGCGATAAGTTCAAAAATATTTAATTTTGACTTTCAAATAAAAATGAAGTAATATTTATTATAAATTTGTTAAAATTATACTAATTTTTATTGTATAAAAAATGCTCAAAAGTGAAGACAATTCACCAATTTATAGAATAATATGTACTAGTACGGATAAACATAAAATGCTTATTGTCACATCCATTTGCTGTTTCCACCCCGATTCTTGGAATCTTGACCCGTAGAAATGTTGCTCTCTCTGTAGAAACCCAGGTCCCCACAACTGCATTACCCTTCACATAGCATTTTTATTGTTATGTGTTATCGTTGGAATGAACAATGTGAGTGGTTCCAGAAGCATGAGCGATTTATTTGCACAGAAATTAGCAACTTTCTTCAAAAATGACAAAAATCGAAAAGATAAATGTCTGAAAAAATTCGTTATAGGGAGACAGCCACTTCGTTGTATGGAGAATATTTTGAATGTTATTTAACATTGCGATTAAAAATTTCGTTATAGGGAGAAATTCGCTGTAAGGAGACTTCGTTGTAGGGAGACTCTACTGTATTTTCATCTGTTTCAAAGCTGAAATCCTAAGAAGTAATCATTACTGTTAAGAAGGAATGGTTAAACAGGCATTGTTAAACAGGAGTTCTTGCTGCTGAAATATTAAAAGAGTTAAATGCTTTTAAAACATTACTAGAAAACAGACTTAATAGCTAAAACAAAAAATAACACAGCCTATTTATATGAAAAACCACGTTTTTATCACGTTCACATTCTTAAAATAAAATCATCCTGGATAATTGGTGCATTTCAGATTTCTGCAACAAGTAAGAAATTCGTTTCGAGAAATGTTTTTATTTTTAATGTTTCAAAAACGAACGAATCAAATACTTAATAAATTTTATTCAGTTAACTTTAAATCTTTTCTTTCTGCAATTTTCTGGTATCATATAATTATTTGCGAGAAAAGACATATTCCCATGAAAATTACTTTGTATCGATAAGATATAGCTGTAGAATGTTTTTTTGCTTTGTCTAGTCTAATTTATATCTTTAAAAATATGAAGAACGTCCTCCGTTCCACATATTTATGAGGCATAACAAACCCATCATTTTGCTACGTTTTGGATTATCATATCAGAAGAGTTTTTTTTCCCATTTCAGCTTGAAGGTAATAAACGATAATTTATAGAGACTTCTCTTAATGCTTTATGAGACATAAGTTATGGAAAAACATTTCTTTCTGGATCGGAAGCACATCTCAATATTTCTCCTCTCTGGGCCATTATTATTCTGTTTCGGGAGACTGGCTGAATGATGAAACACTTGGTCTCTAAAAGAAAAATGCGAAATTAAATGCCACTGAAAATCGAAGGCCGTAAATGATATATTAAGTTACATCTGAGCGACTTATCTAGATATAAAATTTATGGCCGATAAATTTAAGGAGGCCTGAAGTTATTCTTGTTTCGTCGTGCAACTCTTAGGTTCCGGTCTGTGAGTGTGAGTGTAATAAAAATACATTGCCTTCGGAATAAATGGTGAACTTTTCTCTTTTTAAATTTTGATAGAATATTATTGATGCTAAATTTTGTTGTCTAGGTTTGATTATAGAAAGCTATAAAGGGGGGGATAGCAGTATTCTAAATATTCTTAATAAACAATTCACCAACAGTAAATTTAACTTCAGCACAGTTGAATTAGAAAATAATGTTCACCGTACTTGTGAAATATTGCATAGGATGAAGTTTAAAATACAATAATTATCGGAACAAATATCTTTATAATGTTTTTGATGTGATAAGGAAATTTTTTACAGAATATCGCTTACATATATATAAATTATACTCTACAGTACCGGATTTAACTCGAACATTTTGTTCCATTATGGAGCAGAAAATTATTTTGTGTACTGCGGTAACAATACTAAATGTATTAACCACTAGGTGTGGTATTTATGGAAATATAGTGCAGCAGAATATATATATACCAGTATAAGTCGTTTTCTTATTTCTGTTTCTTTATATATATGAATGGGCAGCATTTATACCCAGATCGTAAACCGTCACAAAGCCCCCCCCCTATCTTTCCAGTGCTATAAATTGAACTGTTACTTTGAGGAACCGTCGACAAGGGTGTTGCTCCGCCCAGCTGAGTCGGATTATGTTTGAAAACATTTTTAAAAATTAGCTAAAATTAAACAGAACGTTACATGGAAATAAAATTGGTGTTATTGAAAAGCTAATTTTTTTTTAACCTCAAGATGATGTTAAAAATGATTTTTGTGCGACAATATGCTCCAAAGTTATTGTGGAAAAACGTTAAAATTTAAGGTAATCTTTAATTAATACCCAAAAAGCAACCACCTACCAAATTTGAAGTTTCTAGACCTCATGGTTAGGGAGTTTAACTATATATATATATATAGTTAGAAGAGAAGAGTTTGTTATCGTGCATGGAATTGGAGAACACTTGTTTTTCTTTTTATTTACAGAGAAATAATTGATAAATAATGAAAAAGCAGAATTGCGATATGATCAGAGGTATTAATAGCTTTCATTCTAAGTGCATTTAGCTCGTTCTATGCTGTAAAAAAATCAAAGCGAACATTAAGAAGTGGGACTTTTCTCCCCAAGTCTTTCTTCTGCACCATCTCAATATGGCGCATTTTCTGCTTCACAATATAATGGGAAAAAAAACCCGAGTATTTATTCTGAATGCCAAATGCCATGATCGTTCTCCCATTGGATTCAAAATCTTATAGCAGAGCTTAAAATCTCGTCACAAGGCTACATATCAAATTTCATTTACTAGGGCCATTCAAAAAGTTAGATGTACTGATAGAGAAAAGGAAACAGGATCGAAATTTTACAGTAATGCTATATGCTCACTAATCTTCCATACAAAAGCTACTTTTCGACGTAATCACTTCCTTTATTTAAATAAAGCGTAAATGCATTTATAGCCTTCTATGCCTTCTGCGAAGAATTGTAGTCCAACGTCCAATTTGATGGACAATAATCTTACGCACACTTTCCAAATAAAATATCCAGTTGAATTGCTATTACTTCTACTTGACTCATTTCTTGGCAACTGCATTCTTTGCGTTCATTCACTCGGGCAACGATCTCAGCAATTGTCGAAGTTGATGGATTTCTCTCATAGGAAGCATCATTAGCCGTCGGTACGTCCATTCTCGAGCATGTTGAACCACTTTGCGATAGCTTGACGCGATATTGCATTTACGCTATATACTTCGTGCAACTTCCGATAGATTTAAGTGCAGTTACATCTTTATGCCCACAAAAAAGAATTACTGCACTGATTTCAAATTTGGACGCCATCTGTAGCTGCCGAGACATATTTGGGCCGCAAAGTCCTGGTGGTATGGTCTCAACCTCGGGCCGAAGCGGTCGATGTTCAAAACCCGATTCCACCCAAGAACCACCGTGTAAGCGAGTCGGGGCCAAATGTCCTCCCGTTGATGTGGTGCGGAAGTTTTGAGAGGGGGCGCTAGCCCAGGCGTCGTCCTCGGTTGAACTCGGTTCTAAATTACGAGGTCAGTCCCAAAATAGCCCTAATGTTGCTGAGAAACTAAACTAAACTAAACTAAACTAAACTAAACTAAACTAAACTAAACTAAACTAAACTAAACTAAACTAAACTAAACTAAACTAAAACCGATACATGTTCACGGCTGATTAGCATGAAAACTAAACTGCGGTGTCCAAGCCGCAGATAAATGTCCGGAGTGATTTCACAAAGTTTAAACAAAACATTCTTTTACCTAGATGTGTTTTTTTCTACTAATGAGTGCAACTAACTTTTTAACTGACTTATGTATTTAGGGTTGCCTGTTTTCACGTTATCGCGTCCACATATACGTTAATAAAGCAGAGGCCAACCCTTTGAAAGATTTGGCCCATAGTTTTATTCAAATGTACCATTTTAGTGGCAAAGACACGCATACCACATTTCAACTGATTGGATTTTTGCGTTTTTGACAATTCGTGTTCCCAGACACACGGTTATAATATCAAAAATGCAATTTTCGGACTCGAAAAGGTCTAAAATCTGAAGTTTCATCAAAATCTCGAATTTTTCGATCATCGCAATACTTTTTCTTGGTATAATTTGTATACGAGAAAGTAATAACAGATACACAAAAAACTTGGTAAAAATCTAAATAATCTAACTATGCAATTTATATACTAACACAATTTAAAATGTTTAGTTCCTTTGAATTGCGTCGCATCTTATTTAAAATTGTTTATTTCTGAAATGAAAAATATCTCATTTTTTCTTCAAGAAGATATCAACCATACCATTCTCTTGGTCTGTGATGATGTAGGCACATCAAGCTGTTAAAATAGTGAGATTTTCATTCAGTCTTCTCATCTTAAATCGATTTCGCTTTAAGAAAAAATGCATAGCATAATGAATAAAGTTTTCAATTTGATATCAAAAGACCTTGCTTATTGATGATAATTAATACTTTTTCTTAAAATTTCAAGCATTACTTTTATTATGAAGTCCATTCATAAAATCATTTCGAAAATTCCTATACATGGCTTTTATCGATCTGAAAAAGCTGAAATTAAATTTTAAAAAATTGAGCTTCGAGGAATATCTAACAGTTCTTTATCTCGTAGAAGAATATTTTGCACTGCTTTTCAGTTTTCAGAAATAAAAACTCCTAAATAAATGGTAAAAACTATCTGGAGTAAAAAATGTTTAGTTTCTTAGCATTTTATTTGCATAAGCGTTTAAATAAAAATGTGTGATCATAGAAACTAAGGAAAGTGCATCGAGTTTTTGTGTGCTTTTCAATAATACCGTTTCCCATTCTTTAATATTAATTTTTATTATTCTATTCCTTTTTTATTTAAAGGAATTTTTCACAACAAAAGTCTTTTCCAGAGTTCCGAAATTTTTTCTTTTATTCCGGCTGGACAAAGAAAAAGCTGTTAAAAAATTTCCTAAGTTTTTATATTAAATGAGTTTCGTTGAATTTCAACATAGGTACATAAAAATGAAATGATGTTAAAAAAAAGTCCTTTGAAGCTATAACTTTTGTTTCAGTTAATGAAAGTTGTTTTTGATAAAAAAATATTCCCATTTTTAGTCTTTCATCGCTTGAGAATTCAGTATGTTGAGATATGGATTGTGTTTTCAGCGCTGATATATTCAAAATATAAAATATTTAAAAAAAAATTCAAAATGGTGTCAGTGTTATTTCTTAGCGAAAGAACTGCCAAGCATGGGTATACGTTTGCATAAGTTTTATGATTTTTTGCATTCTCTGTGGTCTACTTTTTGCTTTCTAAGGCATATATATATATATATATATATATATCAAAATCATGAAAGTCAAAAAATATTAAAATAAAATGGAGAGACTGTGGTAAATCGGTAAAAGCGTATAGATGCTCATTATTTATTTTGTATATGTTGCTTTTACATTTCTGCTATGTTTGTTTCGTATTTGTTATATATATATATATATATTATTTACTCATTGTGACTTTTGTTCTTTGTGTGTTTATCAGCAATCTGTAAATGGAGTTTTCTCTGTAGCGTGCTTTTCTTTAAATAAATAAATAAATGAACCCTATAATTTTTTTCTTTCTATCACATGAGGTATGCATAACACTTAAATGCCTGCCTTTTTAAAAACTGATTTTAAAACATTTTTTAACTTAATCATTTCTTGAACAAAACATGAGAAAAATGCTTTAAAAAAAATCCTACTTTGGTTTAAATATGGCTTACGGATGAAAAACAGTTTGCTACCAATCGGCAACACTGGGCTTTAGCGGAAAAAAAATTTCCTAGATAAAATTCTATAATATCAATTACAGATGAATTTTAAGAACTAATAATACAGAAAAGGAATTTCCTTCAACATTTTAGAATAAAATATGGTATTATCAAGCGTGCAAAGAGAGCAAAAAAATGCATCAAGTGAAAAATATAAATTTATTCATATTTTTTTATCAGCACTCAGGCTGCCATCTATATGTTGTAAATTGATTTAATAAAAAAATTCCGTATGTATCCTATTGGGATCAACAGACATGAAAACTTCAGTCTTATTCTCAAGATATTAGAAGAAAAAATTGGGTATGTTGCTGAAAGGCAACACCGGGCCTTTAAGGCTTAAACAAAGTAGGGAAGAGTGGGTCAAAACCGGATACCCTTGATTCTGACGCTTTTATTTTTCCTATCTACCAGACAGATACTGAATTACAATCTACTAGTCAAGAAAACGTAACAGTCATAATGGCGTGTTGTAGCTGTTGAATACACTGCGTCTGTTAAGGTTTATTTGTTTTAAGGCGTCAGCTCTCTAATTTTCGTTTGATATTAAAATTTCCTTACTTAAAAATCATTACACTTTTAAATCCAATTTTAGTCTAGCTTATTATACGTTTACTAAGGATTCATACCCTATCAAACAATAAGGACTTACTCCAATAATTGCTCGGTTCTATTTCGTTTCCTATAACCTCTGCACTCGGGGTAAAACCGGGTACTCCAAGTGGCGTAAGACCGGGACAGCCAGTATTGATGATTCTTCCGCTGAAGACGATAAAAACACATCAAACGTTGATTGTTTATATTTTAATGATGAATTTTCTAATTTAAATAAAGAAGAAGGGTTAAGGGGACATACGATTCGAAAAAATGGTGGAATGACCGGGACAGCCAGTATTAATGATTCTTCCGATAAAAACACATCAAATGTTGATTGTTTATATTTTAATGATGAATTTTCTAATTTAAAGAAAGAAGAAGGGTTAAGGGGGCATACGACTCGAAAAAATGGCGGAAAGACCGAGGCAGCCAGTATTGATGATTCTTCCGCTGAAGACGATAAAAACACATCAAACGTTGATTGTTTATATTTTAATGATGAATTTTCTAATTTAAATAAAGAAGAAGGGTTAAGGGGACATGCGACTTGAAAAAATGGTGGAAAACTGTCAAATTCGATACATTATGTCTCTGAAACAATGCAATTCAGAAACTTATTTTTTTTTCTAGAAAAACATTTGTTCTTTCTCTTATAGTACACACATTTAGAAACCTTCATATTGGTATGTATTTATTTGAGAGAGTAATAAATATGGGTATAATTTTTGTAGAAAAAATGAGATAACCACTTTGCGCGCATGATTACGGATAAAATATTAATCTAAACACAGTTACAATTAATAAAATTAAACAGATTATTAAAAAAAACTTATGAATTAAAGATTAATTAAACTCTTTATATTATACAGAATGGCGCATATGCAGCATATTCTAAGTACAAAAAACAATCATTAGAAAATTACAAATGTTAAAACAATAAATGTTAAAAAAAGCTAGAAAAAATATGAAACAGAAGAAGTAATCAATGATGATAACAATACACCTTTTTGCGCGCCAAACGCAGCATCATCCAGTGTTTGCATCATACATTTTACTACAACAAAAAAACCCATCACTAAAGAATTAACAATCAAAAATTTCCCAATAATAAAATAGCCAAAAACACATAAAAGAAAAAACTAGAAAACAGAAGAAATAACAATCAAAATGGAAAAATTGGAGGAAAATCCCAATGGCGGACTTAATCATAGAGCCACCCACCATAGAAGTTCTAATTTGGACAAATTTTCTGTCGAGGGCAAGACTAACAAAGTCCAAAAAATATACCCTCTGTGGCTCTGAATCTGTCCAATTGGAAAATAAGAAATAATCCCCTTGAGAGGAACAAAAAGAAGAAAAGAAACAAGCATAATAAAAACCTTTAAAGACATAGCCAGTAGAAAAACTTGAGAATGAAAAAAATAATTCATTCTCAACCGAATTAGATGCAGGAACATGACGCCTACCACAACGAGAAGACAAAGGTTAAAAAATATTAGAGGCTAGCACACCTAGCTCCATCTATGAAGAAAAACTCGAACCAATAATACGAGAGCAAAGGTGTAAAAAAATGTGTTGGAGGCTAGCACCATCTATTAGGAAAAATTCCAACCAATATCCAGAAGGAAAAAATCTGTTAAAACTTTTTTAAATAAGCTGTTAATATTAGAGAAATAATTTGGATACCCATTATCTTTTAAAATATATTTTTAAAATATCTAGAGCTTTAGCATTACATTGATGACCTTTTAGTGTTTAATCATAACAGTCTTGACTCCATTTACAACTGCTATCCAGAAGAAATTAAATTAAACAAAACTAATAACGAATTAAACAAATGCAATTTTTTGGATCTGGAAATTGAAATTTTGAATTCAGGAGTCTCTATTGGCATTTACGATAAAAGAAGTTAATTTAATTTTAAAGCTATAACACTTTGTGATTTTCAGACTAACTTTCACTTTAGAATTATTAAAAATTCTATTTTTTCTCAAATTAATAGAATAAAAACATTTGTAATAACCACTCAACTTTTGCTAAAGCTCTAAATATTTTAAAAAAATATTTTAAAAGATAACCCAGATAGCACGTAAGTTTGCAGCAAGTTTGATTTTGACTTGATATTCCCTTGTCATGCAAAATTTGACGCGTCAAACTTGAAACGAACTTGTAGCAAGTTCGCTATGACAACTAGCGCCACCCTCGCTTGCAGCGCATTTGCTACAAGTTCGATGTGATAAATAGCGCCACTTCCCTTGCAAATCAAACTTGCTGCAAGTTTGCAAAACAAGCTTGATGCTAAGACAGCACAAAGAGATAATTATCTTTGTCTCTGTTTAAAAAAACCATCCGATTTTTAATAGCATCTCCTAGACCGTCCTTCTTTTTATTAATTCAATAAATCAATGATAATTTGTAAAAAAAATCTAACTTTTTTTATAAAAAATTTTTTGAAACATTTTCCATCTTTTTACTAAATATATCACTCGCACTTTAAAGAAAACTATATCGCCTTTTCTTAATGTTGAAATTTTAACGTTTGTAAACAAAATTAAATCTAAAAAACAGTCAATGTTTGTTGAAAAATAATAACTTAGACATTTTGTCCCATTTTAAAGTAATTACTTTTGAACTCTAATTTCACAATTTATTTTCTAGCAAAACGTAGTTATTAGCGAAAATCGCTCTCTCTTTGACTTCAAATCATATTCTCAACTCAAAAAATTAATGAAATCAAGAAAAAAAGTTTAAAATAAATCGTATAGGAATCGAATCGAACGACGTATTAGCGAAATCTATCTTCTCCTCTCGTAGCCAAGCTGGTCGAGTGGTATCGACGTCTGTCTACTGAGCGGTATGTCGCGAGTTCTATCCCGGGTTGTGTTCGCACTCTGTTTTTGCTACAAGCTTGTGGCAAGCTTTCTGGAAGTTCGTTCCATGGTGACTTCGAAGCTTTCGTTAACTTGCTGCAAGCTTGTTGCAAGCTTGCACTCTTGTCATGACAAATTTGTGGCAAGCTTGCACTCTTGTCATGACAAATTTGTCTCAATCTTGCTGCAAACTAAAATTGCTCTCTGGGAATGACTATCCAAATTATTTCTCTAATATTGACATCTTATTTAAAAAAGTTTTAACAGTTTTTTCCCTTCTGGATATTGGTTGGAATTTTTCCTAATAGATGATGCTAGCCTCCAATACATTTTTTACACCTTTGCTCTCGTATTATTGGTTCGAATTTTTCTTCATAGATGGAGCTAGGTGTGCTAGCCTCTAATATTTTTTAGCCTTTGTCTTCTCGTTGTAATAGGCGTCATGTTCTTGCATGTAATTCGGTCGAGAATGAATTTTTATTTTTGCATTCTCAAGTTTTTCTACTGGCTATGTCTTTAAAGGTTTTTATTATGCTTGTTTCTTTTCTTCTTTTTGTTCCTCTCAAGGGGAATATTTCTTATTTTTCCAATTGGACAGATTCAGAGCCACAGAGGGTATATTTTTTGGACTTTGTTAGTCTTGCCCTCGACAGAAAATTTGTCCAAATTAAAACTCCTATGGTGGGTGGCTCTATGATTAAGTCCGCCTTTGGGGTTCTCCTTCATTTTTTCCATTTTGATTGTTATTTCTTTTGTTTTCTAGTTTTTTCTTTTATGTGTTTTTGGCTATTTTATAATTGGGGAATTTTTGATTGTTAATTCTTTAGTGATGGGTTGGTTAGTTATAGTAAAATGTATGATGCAAACACTGGATGCGCTTGGCGCGCAAAAAGGTGTATTGTTATCATCATTGATTACTTCTTCTGTTTCATATTTTTCTAGTTTTTTCTATTGTTTTTTAACATTTATTGTTTTAATATTTGTAATCTTCTATTGTTTTTAATCTAAACACAATACTTTGGGCATATAAGTAATCCAGACGGTCTGTTTATGAAACTGAACCACAATTTATTAACATTTAAATTTCATTTCTATTTTATACACTAATTTAAAACAAAAATGTTAAAAATAGTTAAAATTTCAACTTTTTTACCCACTACACCCCAAAAACTTCTTTGGAGAAGAATGCGGTTAAATTTGTAAAACATAGCAAAATACATATTCGGTAAACATTTTATGTAAAAATATTCAATAATTCTTGAGATATCGTGCGCCACCTTGCTTTTTACTGATTATGCTTCTTTACACCCAAGTACCTTAGTTTTCAGCAGTAAATACTATAATGTAGATTCCCAAAGGTTTAATTTTGACATCCTTTTGCTCCCTAAGAGATAAAGAATGCCTACGAATGCATCATTCCAACACTCTTCGTTTCACTCGCTTTGCTTATTGACGGTCTATTTCTCCTTAGGTATAAATTTGTATACTTCGCGAATCAATCAATATATATACAGGGTGTTTCAAAAATATCTGGCAAAAATGAAAGGGTAGGTCAGGCATACGATAAGCATCCAAAATCATCTAGGAAGATGGGTGCGGAAACGCCGTCTAGAAGAGCAGTTGGCATTTAAAATAAGACAGCGTTGGCCAAAATGCCGATATCTTTTTGAATCTTTAAAGTATTGAACTGGAATTTTTATATAAGTTGTCCACTATATTTGGCTCTGAAGCCCTGAAAGAAAAATTATGCTACCTTTAGCGCATGCGCAGTAAAAAATCATTTACTACAAATACTCATACCTTCTCTAGTATACAAAGTATTTCCTCCAAGTTTTAGTTAATGCTACTCTAGCATATTATCACATATTCTGTAGGTTTCATACAATTTGGTTGAACTCTCTGTAAGTTATAAGCAAAAAACATGCGAACAAATTTGGGATATTTTAAAGAAACCGTTATATCTTCCCGAATATTCCAGCTATTTTTAAGCAAATGCATATAAATATTGCGCACATCACACAGAAAATTGATGAAAGTTTCAAAATATTATGAGCTTTCTGTGAAGCGGGGTGAGCCAAAATCCATTTTCGATTTCATCAATTTCTGGTCTGCTCCCTAAACGCCCTCTTGACCGAAACTTCAAAGTAAATTGTGAGTTAAAACTTATTCTTTATATGGTCGAAGTTCGAGAAGATATTCTGAAAAAATGTGTAAATTTCAAAATGTGTCCGCAATTTTGGCCAGCATTGTATTATATTAAATACCACCTGCTGCCTCCAGATGGCGTTTGCGCACCCATGTTCCTATTTGATTTTGGATACTTATTGTATGCCTACCTACCCTTAAAGTTTGGCCATGTTTTTTTGAATCACTTTGTAGATCAAAACGGGAAATCATTGGAATTAATTAAACCTTAACTGGCAGATTTGTGTAAAAACATATAAACATAAATTTTATCATGGCAGTTTGTAATCCCATTTACAACATTACGATTATGGTTTCTTATTTTTGTAGCTGACCCAAACGTTTGCGCAAACATTTATTTATTGATTTAAAAAGAGTGGATAAGCTCGATGCATTGACTTTCGCACAGGAAGCTAAAATGGCCTGGAATTTTTCTCACAGATTTTTCCTCCAGTTTAAGTTTATTCAGAATAATAAGCGAACTGTAAGTCCTGTATCTCACAAGTATAAGGATTTTCTGAGAGGTATTTGAAGCATTCGATTTCTGAAAGAGAGCTGATAATTTTTTCTGCTTAAACGCAATCAAATTATACTCTCAAAATTCACCTGAGATTATTTTGACACTGAACTCTCTTTGGGAAAATATTCAATATATCTTTAGCATTTAACTTTGACATTGAAATGATTTGTTGCGTTAATTTATTAATATTTCTGCCAATCTAAAAATCAAATATCGAATAGCCGTTACTTTAAGAGAAAGATTGCTTTCCGGAGAATTACGCAAACACCCGTGACCCTTCAAAATAGCCCAAGCCATAAGGGCCCCAACAAAATAGCCTGTGCCAAAACAGCCCCAACAAAATAATGTTTTGTAATGTTATTCAGTATTGAATTTGGGTTATTTGGTCAGGGTTATTTTGTCTTGAACTATTTTGTTGGGGCTATTTTGGCAAGGCCTATTTTTCTTGGGATATTTTGTTGGGGCGATTTTGGCACGGGCTATTTTTCTTGGTATATTTTGTTGGGGCTGTTTCGTCGGGGCTATTTTGGCACGGGCTATTTTTCTTGGGATATTTTGTCGGGGCTCTTATGGCTTTGCTATTTTGACAGGGTACCGCAAACGCCATATTGCTGCAATACAACTGCTGTTTAACGATCTCTAACTTACTTGACTGCTGACTGAAGTATAAAGAAATATAGAAAGTGGGCATTGATTAACCTTAAAAAGACATTAGGCTGATAGAAGCGTTCACATACTTCAAGGAAAAAATTTAAAATAACATAAATTTGAAAATTTCAACAATTATTAAGAAACAGAGCGCCAAGTGAATAATCGGAAAGCTTCGTTTAACTTTTCGATCTTAACCTTAAAATTAGAAAATAAATGAGAAAATGAAATTTAAACTAGATATAAACAAAGGTTATTTATTAAAAATTTTAAAAAGTGATAAGAAAGAAGATTGGAAACATTAAATAAGGCAAAATAAAGAGATGTCTAATTCAAAGCAGTTATTAAACAACTTGTGTTGAAATGTTACTTAAATAAAAAATATGTTACGTAAAAGTTTTGTTTATGATTATTGGTGAATCTGAAAAAGAAGAAGGCGCCAGTGAAAGATTCCGCAATCACATTTTGTGTTGTGACACAGTTTAAAAGAAATTCTTAGTTTAAATGCATTGAAAAGGTAGGCATATGGCATATGAACACAAACCATGCACAAATGGTAAAAAGTGGTTTCCTTTTTTATGATTTTCTTGATAGCAACAATTAGTTTCAATAAACTTGGACTTGAAACTCCAGATATATCTGTTATTTATTAAATATAGTTCGTTCGGATTATCAGTTCAAACAGTTTTTTCAACAACTTTCGCGTTACGTAGCAAATAATAAATGAAATACAATAACACAAATCTTCAAAGTACCATCTGAAACTTAAATATATTATGAATACGACTTTCAAATATAATTCAATTTGCTGAAATTGTTTATGCTAATTTTTTTTTAAAAAATGAGGTATATGTTTCGAAAGTTTGTATTTTGATAAGATAGTTATTTGAAATTTTTCATATTATAAAATGTACGTCTTTTTATTTTATATAGTAATAACTAATTTTTATTTCAAAAACATAAAATCTGAACTGATTACATTGTACTTCGTTCAGTTACGTGCTGCATAAAGGATGAAAATAATAATTTTTTTCTTTTCCTTTTAAGAATATAAACTTTTCAAGTTTTCTAATCTCCTTAAGGGAACTATTTCAATTTCGACCGCTTTATTTACAATGAAACACAAAGATTAACAAAAAAATAAACGGCCATTTTTCCCACTCTAATAAATGCAAATCAGTCTTGGATGCCCTCGCCTCATGAGATACATTAAACAGATGAGTCCAGTAATGTAGAGATCTACTAATTCACCATCTTTGTTTGTTTTCTTTTCAGATTTTATATATTTGAAATAAAATTAGCTGTTAGGTATAAATTAAAAGAAATTATTCGATTTTCATATAATTTATAGTATGAAGAATTTCAAATATTCTAACTAAACTTTCGTAACATATCTCATTTATTTCTACG
>BGPR01005110.1:58293-88280 GCA_013235015.1 Araneus ventricosus
TTTTTTGAATTATGTGTTAATGTCGGTGTGGCTGTATCAAATAGAAAGATACAGGATGCTTCTAAAGTTAGTATGTAATTTAAAAATAGGCGTAACGTTGCAAGTATATAGGACAAAATAAAGAATGCAAAATAGCACAATGGCGGAAACCCTCTTCTTGTACGTCTTCAGGGGGTCAAAACAAGAAGCAGAGATTCAAATCTGACTTTTTTCTGTTAAAAGGCCTGACATTTGTCAAAGAAAGCCCAAATTTGAAAAGTGGAATGGAAAGAAAGGAACATCCTCCATAAATAAAAGTGGAAAAATAAAAGAGAAAAAAAAACTCATACAGGTTTGTGCACCCTTTTACCCTTTTATTTGCTCTTATTTACTTTCTTTTGTAAACTTTGAAATTGTTATTTTTCCATTTTTTCGAATTTATACTTTAATCTAGTTTCATTTATTTTGTTGATCGTTGCATCTAGTTTTGTTTGATTTTATTTATTAAGTGTTTTTAAAAATCAAACTTAGAAATGATTTATTTTTCACAGCTACTTTTCACCCTTGGTTGCATTCAAATAAAATGTAAGTTTTTCTCGGTTTTTTTAAAGTTTTCCCATCCGTTTGTATACGGAATTTCTCTATGGTAAATCTTCCTATCCTAAGTTCTATAAGCCTTATGTAGATTTCAGTTGAACTACGGACAAATTACAATTACTTTTCTCATCTAATAAAACCATGACTCAGCCGTGATATAAAAAAATCTTCTTAAATTAAATTTCGAAAGAAAAAATTCGATGAATCAAGTTTTCTAATCCATTTTATGAGTACTTTCGATATCACATATTTGAAAATGTTACCAATATTTTAAATTGTATACGAACTTTAGGGAGACCCCGTTCGACTTTTTTTAAATATGTACAAATTTGTGTACATATTTATTTTTCCTTCCTCCAACCAATGTTTAATATTTTAGGTGGAAGTGCACTCATTTTTCTAGATAAAAAAAGTAAAAAAATTGGTTATTATAGGAATAAAGCACACGTAAATTCTGTGTTCTTATTTAATTGTAGCAGTGTTTTTTCTCATACAAACTTAAAAAAAAACTTACATTTTTGTTTAACTATTCACAGGTACTCGTCTTTTCATGGAACCAGATTACAAACTTATTTCAACATTTTTTTGTATCATTATTTTTCATATGTTTTATGAAAGTTACTCCGATTCATATTAGTTAGATGCTTATGCCAGAAAATATTTCTGCAGAAATTTACATAAAAATATGAATTTCGACAAACTTTCAACAACTTATTTTTAACAATACTTTGTCCGTTTAGAAATTTGTACTTGTTTTTTGCCATTCATATACAGTGCTGTTCAAAATTATTAGAACGGACTGTTAAAATTTCATCTGTTGTTCATAAAATTTTATAACCTTGATAATCTTCTATTTCGTTCTGATTTTCTAGTACCTTATTTCATCCTCCATAAATGCATATAAGTTTTAGTTATTTCATGAAATAGCACTACTTCTTAGAAAGTATTATTGTTTTGAACAGTATATTTAGCTGTTCAAAATTATTCGAACGACTGATGACGAAGGTTATATTTAAGTGAGTACGAATTTGATTTGTTTTTATTTCGGTAAATTTTAATAATTTTAATAAATTAATTTAATTTTGTAATTTATTTTTTTTGTCAACGAAGCAGTAAAGCCAACAGTAATGCTCAAGAGTAAAAAGATTTCTTTTGATCTTCACTACCGCAACAATGAAGATCGGAAGTATGGGGTATCATATGAAAACCTACCAAAGAAGTATAAATGATCGATATTGAGTATCTACTATTTGTGCAAGAAGTATGAGACGATAGGATCCATCGAAAACAAGACAGGGCGAGACAGAAAACCGAAAACAAGTACGAAAGAAGACTCTATGATAGTAAGATTTGCACAAAAAAGAACATTATATCGTCAAGAGAGATTGTGAAAGATTTGAAATTGAATCAGTCAGCTCTAACAGTTTGCCTTATAATCAAAAACTCAGAGTTGATAAGCTCTATCCTCTCAATATATCTCAAAACAAAACATTGCAATACACTTTACCTTTGGAAAAGAGCATATTCCGAAGGTTTCACAATTCTGGAAAAGTGTTTTCTGGTCATGCAACATCAAATATGATCTTTTCGGATAAATAAATTATAAAAATGCGTGGGAACGATCAGGTGAGGCACTTAAAATTATGAATATTCTAGAGAGAGTAAAACACTGATTCGGAAATGTGATGGTATGGGGTTGTTTCCCTCTAAAGATGTTGGTGAAATTATGATGATCAACGGTAAAATGACTGTATGCACGTCTATATCATGTCCAAAATCTAAAGAAATCTGTCAGAAATTTGATTGTGGGGCGACGGTATATCTTTCAACGAGATAACGACCTAATATATATATATATATATATATATATATATATATATATATATATATACAGGGTGTCCACGTTTATCGTGCACGATAGCTAATTTCTAAACCATTAGGAATAGACATACAGTTCCAATTGAAAAAATGCTTTAAATGAAGGGAAAAATTATAATATATGTGTTTTGAGTAAATAAATATATTTCTGAAAAAGTTACGTATTCTAACTTTTTATACGGTCCCCCGGTCCTATCAATCATATTTAGTAAAAGTTTTTTGACACTCTCAAAAAAACGTCCCACTCTTCTGCGGCTAAAACTAACGAGTTATGGAGCTTTGAATATCGCTGACTTAGACCACTTTACACCATTTCAATAGCCGTCTTGAAGACGATCCACCAATCAATGCACAGTACTTGGTCGACGAGGCCGCTGATTGGTTAAAAGCTGCATAACTCGCTCAGTTTTAGTCGCAGAACAGTGGGACTTTTTTTGTTTAAAACCTTAGAGTGTCAAAAAACTTTTACTAAATATGACTGCTAGGACCGGGGGACCGTATAAAAAGCTATTATTCGTAACTTTTTCAGGAATATATTTATTCACTCAAAACACATATATTATAATTCTTCCCTTCATTTAAAGCATTTTTTCAATTGGAACTATATGTCTATCCCTAACGGTTTAGAAATTAGCTATTGTGCACGATAAGCGTAGACACCCTGTATATATATACAAGCAGAATAGAAATACCTAAGTTACAACTGTAAACCCGCAATTTGCTATATCACAGATTACGAATGCGAAATAACCTTAATATTACCTGCATATAATTACATCGATCCTCGTTTAGATGGATTGATTCGTTTAAAACACCGCCTAAAAATGAGACAAGTTAATAGATTAATCAGACAAATTGATTTGCATTCGGTATATTTTTAAGCATTGCGAAGGTTTCTTCGAGACGAATCTCGTAATTTTGGACTTCTTCAATGACAAGGGACCCATCTGAATTGTAGCACAAATCATTAAATTTACATACCACACCAAGTATAAGACGTTTTATCCAAATGGCTAGTTTAATGGGCCGCAGGCCAACAAACAGTTTAAACTACTATGTATTTGCGTCTTGAACCCGTGATCCTCCGATCTTAACGCCGAGATTATACAGTTGAGAACGTGGCTCCAAATTTCACTCATGTGACCTCTTGTAATAGTATGTACCTCTTGTAATATCAATAATAATAGAATACCAAAAATGATTGCATTGATGAAATTGGACAAATTATACTTATTTCAAAATAATATAACGAGAAAAGCCTTATTAAGTATGGTAGCAATTTTGTTTTCTAAGATGATATTTTACAGTGGAGATTCGGTCCTGCGAGCATTTAGGGTACACACTAGAAAGTGATGAAGGAAAAAAATTATAGGACTCCTCCAGTTTCACAGAAAGCTGATAATGATTTGCAACTTTCATCAATGGTTTTGCTTGATTTGCGCAATATTTACATATAATTTCGTAAAAATACTACGAATATTCGAAAACATATAAAGGTTTTCTTAAAATATCCCAAACATTCCTAAATGTCTTTTGATTATAACATGCGGAATTTTCAACCAAATTTTACGGAACTTACAGAATACTCGGTTGTAGGTCAGAGAAGTATTCTATTAAAATTTGAACTAAATACTTTGAATATTAGAGCAAATATCAGTATTTGAAGTAAAAAATTTTCTACTACTCATGTTCGCTTACATAACTTCAAATATAGGACAACTTATATAAAAATTCCAGTTAAATATCGTTAAGATTCAAAAAATAATCGGCATTGCAGCGAAGTGAATTTCGTTTGCACTCTAAGAGAAGCTAACTGAAGATGGTTCTTGCACAGACTGATATTTTTTAAGCTTGAATCTTTGAATAGTTACAGTCGAAATGCAATATAAATAGTATATATAATTTATAAGTATACTTTTGTATTCAGGATATTCAACTTTCATAGAATTCAGTATTACTGTTCGAAGATTCAAGAACGGGTAACGGATAAACGGAGTAAGCCCAGATTTTTTCTTCATCAATTTCTGATCGGTCCCCTAAATGTCCTCGTGACCAAATATTCACTGTAAAATGTGAGTTCAAGCCTCTTCTTACATAGTCGAAGTTCAAAGAAAATTCATCCAAGCTTTCCGGAGATATTCGAAAAAATGTGCAACTCCTAAAGTGTTAGTGTTCACATTTTTCTATTCTAACATCTGTAATTTCTTCGTATGAGATGTATTTGGTTAGAGGAATTGTTATATATATATATATATATATATGTCCATGATGTTACTGCAATTCTTACTACTTTCCATCTAAGATACCTGATACTTTAATTATTTCGATTTTCTACAAATTATTCTTATGAAAATCGATAGCGAAATTCAGTAGCAGCAACGGCTGTAACAGACAGAGAGAAATCTTTGAATTAAGGGATCATTTTCGCTGGAACCAAATCTTGGAAACGTACGATCGAATAAACTCAGCAAACCAACGCTGAATTTTTGGTTGACTGAATTTTACTTCAAGTGATGCAGACGAAGATACTTTTCGTCTATTAAACACTTATTCGTCTCTTCAAATATCCGATTGACTTCCATTGGAATTGATTAGAATGGATATACTAAAATAAAGGAATTTATTTTCTATCCTTTATACACATTGCAGTACATTTTTAAACTCGGGAGCTAAGGCTCAGTTAGAGTGCGAAAATTTCAAGATTCTTTAATAAAGAAATCATTAAGTATCTCACCATGTTCAAAAAGATAAGGAGAAATTATTCACATCTTTTCGCAGTGCCTTGAACGTTTGTTTGAAATTATGGGTTTGATTTTCAATCTTTGAAAATTCATTCAGCTATCAAACTACCGCATACCGTTTCAATCAAAATATTTTTGATTATATTGCGTGAACTAAAAAAAGCACTGAAATCGAGTTGTTACAATTAAATAAATACTGAAGTTCAAATTAATCCCTGCAAGTGTTGTTTATCATCTTCCCTTTATATCGTAACAACTCCAAATTGAAAAAAAATTATTCAGACGTTAGAAAGCATCATTGTAAATATGGAAAAATAATTTTAAAAAATTTATCACGCAAAAATAAAAATTTATTGACAAAAAAGGGTTTTTTTCATTTTTGTAACATAATGCAAAATGGCATGAAAAATTCAAAATTTCAGTTTTTAAAACAGTTGTTATTTTTGTGTTAACAAAGACTTTCACCACACTTCTCACAAAAAGTTGTGTACTCTCTTTTTAACTTCACGAAATTCTGCAGAATTTTCAGGAGCAATCTCGTGAAAATGTTTAAGTTTCAACTGAAACTTTGTTTCTAAAAATCACCTCAGTATCACCATCTGTTGCGGAATATGTGATCAAATTGTGTTAACTACAGTGTTACAGTATTGCAAAGACCAATGAAATCGACTTGAAGAGCTTACTGTGGAACAGACAGCGCCTTTTGGGTTTGTTGCAGATTTGAAACACCATGATACAAGGTGCGTTCGAAAAGTTCAGTGAATGGTCTCATAAAATAAAGGAAACAATGTATAAAAACAAAACACCTTTACTGGCATTCAAAGTAATCACCGTTAACTACAATACACTTTTGACATCGGTTGTACAGCTGCTGGAAACTGTCAGCAAACACTTCTTTCGGTATCGCTCGAAGCGCAGTTGTCACACGTTGCTGGACCTGCGCAATGTCGGATAAGTGTGGACCTTTTTCTTACTCTTTTGCAAATGTTCGTGAATAATGTTGCTCACACTGTCTAGGCTTATCTTCAATTCTTCTGTTATCATTCTCAAAGACAGCCGTCAATCCTCCGCAAGCGTCCGTCGCACTCCTTCGATGTTGTCTGGAGTTGTGCTTGTTGGCGGTCGACCCGAACGCGGCTCATCTTCGACATCTTCCTTTCCGTCTCTAAAGCATTTAAACCACTCAAAAGCACCCTTTTTACTCACTGCTTCTACATCGTACACTTTCACTAACATTTCTTGCGTCTTCGTCGCCGTTTTGCCTAATTTGAAGCAAAATTTGATGTTCACGCTTTGCTCCATTTCGCAGTGACGCGCCTTCTCACACTCACTCTTTAAATTGGTCGTAGCGCGCACTTCCGCTTAACTGTCGTGATTTGGACGCTAGTGGGCACTAGTTGCCATGTCTGTCAGTACGTCAGCGTGAGCGCAGCATTCGAACCAGCGCGGTTATTCAACAATGGGATCATTCACCGAACTTTTCGAACGCAACCTTGTATAAAGGCTTAATAGAAGAAATGAAAAAAATGTTTAGGAATCAAGACGCTTCGAATCCATTTTATTGAAGTGGTTAGGATGGTGAGTATACTAATATTTACCCTCTCTATATTTGAAACGATGAAATCAAAATCATTCATTATTTTATGGAAGGTAATATCCGACTTTAAAGCGAATTTTTGTCCTTTATAATTTTTTTTGCGTTTCAAAATTATTAGCTGACGAGGTGAAAAGTTGGGTATTCAGTTTCTAGGGTATAGGGGAGGGAGTGTATGGATTGTCGAAGGAAAACAAGGGGATGGAACGCTCCTTGTTTATAAATAAATTAGTAGAATGAGAAGGTAGACAAAAATTAAAGTAACTTTTAACAAATCAAAGAACTTCAAAATCACTTTCAATCATATTCTTTCAATTTTTGATATTTCTCAAAAAATATCACATATTTGATAGGGTATCTGAATTCCTCGGTTTCTGAGATAAGAACTTAATTCATTTACAATATCTAAAGTAGATAAACTCATATTATTAAGTAAATTTAAAATATTTTAAAGGTATCAGAACATGTGGTGAACAAATTTAAAGTCACATTAAAAATCATTTGTCAATAATAAATTTTCTGGATAGAAACTGGTTCAATTTAGTAAGCAACTTATTAATTTTTGCTCTTTTACAGAACTGTGGAAAGCATAGGTGGCCTGGTGCAGAATCTCGACTTCAGTACCGGAGTGTCATGAGTTCGAGATCCGATTCCACCTAGACACGTGACCTGGTACATGATAAACTCGTAGGAGCCAATCAGGGGCGGCTCGTGCATAGGGACTGAGGTACTGCAGCACCCCCAACTTTTTTCCATTGTGTAAATTTAATCAATTTATATTATTTCTCATTTATTGCTTAAATCTATCGTTAATCTGACTAAACTTTACATTAAACGATTTCGATATCAAATAAAACATGAGTAAAAACTGAGGCAGAAAACTAATTTTCCTATCTTATTTTTTCACAACCCGAAGATTATGCGCAGAGGAAACAGTAAATACAAGTGGCTCGAACTGTCTAGTGTTGCAGTTTCGAATTTCACCTGCGAGCATGCGTAGTTAAAGAGCGCAAGCTTTCCCCTTCCTTCTCCTACCACGTTTTTAAGCTGAAGGGGAACTGTGCAATCCGCAGCACCAGATAAGCTGGAAACAGAGTTTCAAACATTTTTCCACCCCGGAAATTTTTTTCGCGAGCCAAAACTTTGAAAATATGTAAGGAAATGAAGAATAATTAATTAGAAATACAAATTGAATTGATAAAGTTTTTTATATTAATTAAATTTGAATGAAATTTCTGGCAATCCAAGTGATTTTTTCGATAATTTTTAGTTATAAATGCCGATGAGAAATTTTTCGTGATGTATATGTTTTCAAAATTTTCGTGACCCCCCATGATTCTATACCACCTTATTTCGGTTTAAGAAACATCGATTTCAAATAAAGCACGGTTTGCTTCAAGGAACAGAATTTCTGAAAGAATATTGATAAGTGTATTCCCATTATCAGAACAAATAGCTTAGCAAACAATTTTCACTTCACTTAGCAAACAATGAATGAAATACAATATTGTAAATCTTCAAAAATACATCTAAAAAAAGATACATTATGAATGCTAGTTTCAAATATAATTCAGAACTTATAAAGCTTAAACTAATTTGTATAAAAAAGATGAGATACATGCTTCGAAAGCTAATCCTTTGTTAAGAGAATTATTTGAGATTATTCAAATTATAAATTAACTTCTTTTAATTTTATCTATTCATAGCTAATTTTTACTTCAAAAGTATAAAATCTTAATTGAGACAAAAAACTGTATGCTGGAATTAGTAGAAAGCTAAGCAACTACGAAACTCATCTGTTTAATATATTTATGAGGTGAGGGCACCCAAGAGTGATTTGCATTTATTAAAGTGGAAAGATAGGCATTTTATTTTTCATTCATTGCAACAGTCTCTGCAAAGCGCTGAAATCGAAATAGTTCCCTTAAGGGATTAGAAAACTGCGAAAAGTATAATTTTTTGAAAGTGGGAAGAAAAAAATCTATACATTTTTGCTCTCTTTATGCTAATATTAAATGAGGAGTATACAAAACAGCCGTAAGGATCATTTCATAAAGCAGTTTATTTTACTTATTAAATTTGTATGTCTAAAGCTTTCAAGAGAGTCTAGGATTATTTTAATGCCAATATATACCACTGGGGAAAAACGCGGCCAACGTCCCCTTCCAGCCTATAACTGCATTCAGGTAAAACTACTTATTCGTCGAACATTTTTAAAAGTTATATATGTAAACTAGGAGGGCGGCGAGAGCGTCATTAGAGAGCTGCCATTATCCACTTTGCTCAGTACTACTCCTGGAACCCCGCTTCTTTGAGGCTCTCAGCCATTACTGTTTTCTGTTTTAAATACTGCATGAAGATCAGTGAACAGAACATTTATTTATTCATTTAAAGAAAAGCACACTACAGAGAAAACTCCATTTACAGAGTGCTCTAAACACACAACAAGCACACAAAGAACAAAAGCCACAACGAGTAAATAAAAAAAATGCACTAGAAAACAAAAAGTTGAGCACAGAGAATACACAAAGTCATAAAACGTTTGCAAACGTATATATAATTAAAAACGAAAACACATAATCACAAAAGCACTAAAACACACTATGATACTAAAAGTCGTTTTAAAAGACCATTTCCAAAAGGCAAGGGTTAAAAAGTGAAAACACGCAAGTACCGAGTCTTCTAAAAACACACCAAGAGTTTAAAAGTTTAAGAACGTAAATACAAACTTGAGATAAATAATAAATTGCAACACTTAAGATAAAAATAAATTCAAACACGGCGCCAAAAACAGAGTACAAGAATTAAAACCTATAAAAACATTAAAAAAATGGTCGATTATATAAGAACACAGAAAATAAAAACGCATAAAGATCTAAAATGTTGTAAAAAGGCAAAATAAAACATATCATGTATTTAAAAGATGCAAACATTTTGATCTATCAATTTTGCTGTAAATATCCTTTCGGAAAGCAGCAAACTCGTTCTTTAACTCGATAAATAGATCCATCATCGAACTTATTTCTTCAGATTCAAAATTCTTTTCCGGCACAAGTGAGGAAACTGCTTCGACGTATAACATTAGGATGTAAGCCTTGTAATTCGAAAATTCATCCTTGTCCTGGGCATTAGTAGACTTTTTCTCAGATACTCTCCTAAAAATATCTGTAAACCATTAAGTTTTTCTTTAAAAATCTTCACTTTATCTTCCAGCATGAAATCGCCGTCAACAGCCATCGGCGCCATGTTGATTTTAATATCTTAGAAGTAAGTGGAAGTTAACATAAAACCATAGAAGATTTTATATTCTTTGTAGACAACAGATTATGTAAAATCTTTCAATAAACCTCATCTAGTTTCAATGTTTTGTAGAACTTTCTCACGAATTTCGGCATGAAAGTCTTCAGAACCATAAATACAGAATGATATCGCCCTAAAGAAACAGTTTCCATCACCTACATTAGGTATTTTGCAATATTTTTGACGCGCCATTTTAATGGATCTGTTGGGATCCGTATATTTAAAATAATATGGTAGAACCTTCAGACAGTTCGCCAGCCACAAACACCCAACGGATTTCGATAATTTTTATTTCATATGAAAGCTTATGACGTTTAGATATGTATCAAGGGTCACCTGCCCTAACCACTCCACTTTTCGAACGGAATTGAAAAACATATAGATAATGCATGGTGGAAAAATGTTTTTTCGATTTAGTTGGAAGCCGGGGGGGGGGGGGGCGGCAGAATAACCTCTATGACATATCTGGACGTCATAAGCTTTCATATGAAATAAAAAGTATCGAAATCCCCTCGAGTAGTTGGGGCTGGCGAACTGTCTGAAGATTTTACCATATTATCTTAAATATATAGATGGGCCGATCCTATGCGCATTCGTATTTAGGAGGGCTGTAGTTCAAAATAAAGAGTTTAGAAAATGAAACTGGAGTCTAAAAACTGAAGTATAAGTTTAATTATGAGAGTAAGTTGGTATATTTAAATTTTAAAAGGTTTGGATACTGGGTATCAGAATAGCATTAATTAAACCAATACATATAAAGACTTTTTATAGATATGGATGGAAAATTAAAACGAAATACTAAGATATAAAGCTAGATTGATAGATGCTATATAGTTAGATAGTTAAATTAAGGATTTTTATATTTTTAATCGAGTCCTTTGTTCAAGTATATTTTCAAAAATTTAAGGGTTATTTTGAAATTATTTATACTTGAAAAGCTTTGTATAAATTTTAATTCTTCTTTTATTTTCTAACTGGTCAAGTATTTTGATATGATAATTTTCATTTCTGAGGAATTATAAACATGGAAAATATTTTTTGGCATGTATTAGGACCTTTAGAATCAGAAAATTATTTTACCCTGACGATTTGAACATTTTCTGTTAAAAATTTATTTGACGCTTTGGAATAAATCAAGAAAAACAAAATAGGCTTGACGGCGTCTAAAAGACATAAATATCTAGCAAATGATACTTTCACCACTTATATCTCGGTTTAAACATATCAGCACATCATGGTTGAAATTTTCATTTATATATCCGTGTAGGCATGCGATACAAATTTTTATCTTATCAGACCGTAGATCTTCGTTCTTTCTGTAATTTGATTAATACATATATTATTGTATAGAATTAAAGAGGAGAAAATTTGTCTATAGTGATTAAAATGAGAAATTTATGTTCTATCACTTACAGAACAAATGGTAAAATTAAAAATTTTTCACAGTGCTATCATGACAGTGTACAATTAATTTATTGTTAATAAAACATTCGGAATCATCTATTTATGGTATATAATATTGTGATTATACAAAAACGATTGAGAAATAAGATAAATTAATAAAATAATTTAAAGAAACAAAATCAGAAAGTTATTTGATCAACAAAATGTGTCGAAAAACTGAACGAATTCCAAATATTGTTATTCAGAATATAAATATATTCAAAATGTTTGTTATAAAGCTACAAAGCTCTACTAAATCATCCATAAACTATTTTGTAGATATGATGCCTACTGGAATAAGCAGCTGTTTATTTTCGTTTTAAAAGCAAATTCTACGAGACAAAAACGAGTTGTCGGAATTTACATTACCGCAACCAATTAACTGACTCATCTGTTTAATGTATTCATGATTCGAGAGGGTTCGCTTTGCTCCAAGAGAAACAAGAATGGTTTGCATTTATTAGTGAGGGATACGGCTACTCTACTTTTCATCTTATCTTTTTCCTTTTCGCAACAGTTTCGGCAAAGCGCTAGAAATCGAAATTATTCCCTTAAGGGATTAGAAAACTTCGAAAAGTAACTTTTCGTTGAAAAGAAAAGAGAAAAAAGCATCTATTTTCGATGTCTTCATTTTAATATTAAATAAGCAGCATTCAAAACAGCCAGAAAATGGATCTTTTCGTACAAATAGTTTAATGTACTGATTCAACTTTTATGTTTTAAAAGTTAAAGCGAGTCCGAGAATATTTTAATGCCTTTATGAGCCGCCAGTAATGGACTCGACCGTCTACCCATTTCAGAGTGGTAATAGCACCCATGCGAAATTTTGTTCTGCAGAAAGATATTTTAAGACTATACACTTTCAAATGCAGTATTAAGTGCTTGCGTGATGATAGAAACTTTCCATAACAGTTTAATAAAGAGCCGTAATTATGATTTTTTCGCCTTAAATTTGAAGAATAAATTTAGCTGTTATAAGTGAAACAATCATCCTGCATTTAGTACTTTTAAGTTTTGGGCGTGGATTATCGGATTAATATTCTGAAACAAAGTTCGATTTTTTCATGAATAATATTAAACCGATGATTCTGAACTTTTAGTGCGTTATCTATTACGAAACATTAAATAACAACAGTGCAGGCGTGAAGGCGTAAGAAAAAAGTAAAACAAAATAATTAAAAAATTGTTTCGGAAATCATATAAAAAGAAGATGCGTTCCGTTTATGAAATTATAAAACGATACTCTGCAAGTAGCCTTTGAAAGAAGAAAACTTCTTAAAGCCTTGTGCGATTAATTAATTTCTATCTACTTGTCTAGATAAGACTCAACACCAATAGCGAATCCAGGATTTGGGTCGCGGGGGGGGGGGGGGAGGTATAAAAAGTTTTGTATCGACGTGACGAATGTCAAATCTTATGGCTTATGTAAACCAAAACACTTTAACTGTACAGACTTTACTCACCTGTCAATAAGAATCATAAAGAACACTTCATACTTTCGATAATTTAACAAAAAACACAATGAAATAATTAGAAATGACATGTTTTTGACCGTGTCAACGTTACAAATACTATTGGAATGACTACAAAAGTGGGAAAATTTTCGAGCCTGTCAAGAGCCAGGAAGAAATGTTTTCACTTTTTTAAAAGGGGTGATTAAGAAGATACAGCTGTAGTGATTTTAAATAAAATAAAGAATTCTGGTCTAGCTCGGGGGAGGGGGGGGGGGGTGGAGCCCGATAGCCCCCTCCCCTGGATTCGCCACTACTCAACACTGACTGCTTATGTCAAATTTTTGGAGAATACACTCGTCATTCTATCATGGTTGAAAATTACGAGGTCTATACATAATAGCCCTTTTGTTTCTTAGAAACAAGACCTTAATACAACTAAGTAAAAACAAACTCAACTATGCATTGTATAAACTGTCTTAATATATTCGTATAATAACCTAAAAATCAAGGTAAATCATCTTTACCTTCTTTTGTTAAATATTTAGGACACATGGAAAAAATTATGCACCCCTACCACCTGCTTAAATTTAATTTGAAATAGACCCAAGAAAGTTGCCCATTTGATGCGCCATCCAAGATAAAAGCAGTCATTAATCTTCACTTGTTCAAAGTAAATAACCAAGTCAAAGCATCCATTAAAATCGTTACGTCAGAGTCATTGCATCGTAACAGCGTCATATTTTATTCGCATAATAACCTAAAAATCAAGGTAACTCATCTTTACCTTCTTTTGTTAAATATTTAGGACACATGAAAAACATTATGCATCCCTACCACCTGCTTAAACTTAATTTGAAATAGACCCAAGAAAGTTTCCCATTTGATGTACCATCCAAGATAAAAGCAGTCATTAATCTTCACTTGTTCAATGTAAATAACCAAGTCAAGGTATCCATTAAAATTGTAAAGCCAGAGTCATTGTATCGTAACCGAATGTCATATTTTTATTTCTTCTCTTTTTTTATACGCACAAATAAGTTTTGCTTGAAATGGTTGACCGAGATCGCGGAAAAACATCCCGGCATGAGCTATCATTTCCACTTCTGCATTGGTTGTTTGCCAATTCATTCCCCGCTAGTTTGAGAGTGTCATTAACTGCAACCGTCACTGTAGCAGAAAATTGGCCACAAACCAAGAAAAAACGAATGATAGAGAAGTGGGTGGGGTGTCAGGCAGAAAAAGGTTAAGCTGGAAACGAAAATAAGAAACCTGTCCTACGAAACCACTACAAGACACTTACGTTCCTTAATGAGTTGTTTCAGAATCGAGTCGGGCATTTTTTCCTTGGCATAATTCCAACAATTTGTTATATCATAACGGAAACGATTTCTCCAGTTGATTCGTTTTAATATGAACGCCCATCTGATGGAAGATATTTTTATCACAGATTTCTAAACAAGAAATCTACGTTAAATTCAATAGATTCCACCTTTGATTTGAAAATGCGAAAGATGATATTTTCTTGTTGTTATTTGTGAGCAAAATCATGGATGAATTGTGTTATTTCGAGTCTGAAGTTTGCTTTTTTGAAATGGGGGACACACCTCCTTAAATTTAAATGTGTCTCTACTAAAATATTCTGGTATTGATGCTGTTTATGTAGTATGCTTATAATAAAGTGAATAAGGCAGAAACAATACATGATTCCACTGCCATTCGTTCTCCAATATGTGCATAAAACATTGATTAACAACCGTTTTGTATTTGTTATTATCCCTTTTAAGTTTGTTTCTTCATGTTCTATCTCACAATTTATAAATTGAATATTATTGAAATTATATATTACGAAATTGTATTAAGAAAGAGCACTAGTTTTATTAGAGCATAGTATGTAAAGTAAAGGAAATGAAGAAGATATTTATTTAAGAGAGAAAACTACAGATTTAATTTTAGAGTATTCATGAAAATACAAATTAGTATGTTTTAAAGTTGATTGTTCGCAATGATGAACAAGAATTTACAAAACGTTTCTTGTTGTTAAAAACAGAATTTATTTGATTTGAAAACACTGCAAGTAAACGTTTAGCAAATTAATGTTTTTTCACTTAGGATGCTAATAATAAAGTGAAAAAGTGATCAATCACAGTAATCTTAGAAATCTAGATGAAGAATAATGCAATGATTTCTCAGACCAAACAATTGTTCTCTCTAATTAAGTTTCAAGAAACTTATCTTTAATATAGTGTATACCTAATGTGACCATACGTCCCGTTTTGAACTGGACAGGACAGTTTAATGAACGAGACAGTACCATTTTGAACGGGACAGTATCGTTTTGAAAGGGACAGTACCATTTAATGAACGAGACAGTACCATTTTGAACGGGGCAGTACGGTTTATTGAACGAGACAGTACCATTTTGAACGGGAGAGTACCGTTTTGAAAGGGACTGTACCGTTTTGAACGAGGCAGTCCCGTTGAACGACACAGTACCGTTTTGAACGGGACTGTATCTTTTTGAACGAAGCAGTCCCGTTTTCTGGTAGCCTGCCCCATTGTCCCCAAGCACAACTTCGGGACGACCAAAAGTCCTGTTTTCAGGAAGAGAGCAGTCCATGAGAGAGAGAGAGATAACAATTTCAAACAAGAAGAGGCAAAAAGTCAAAAAATCCGACGGTAATGTGTAGCAGCCCGGAGATGACGGAGCATGCGCTATGCTTGTCACACATATGTAACTTGGTCAGAAGTCTACTATTTCGCTCTTATAGTTCTAACTACATTACACCGCATGAAGTGAGAGATCGAAACACTGGAAATATTTTAAATGAAAGTTTACGTGGAATTATTTAAACATTTTCCCTCAAATAATTTAAATCATACGAACTTTAGTATAATTATTGAATATATTCTTTGTCTGCAGGCACTAACACACCCATGATAAAGGTCTTTGTCTATGAATAAGTTGTGGACGAACTAGAAAACACAATTCGAAGTCGCAATTTATAAAGCAATGTTAATTACAAAAGTTGATTTTAAGAAATCCTGCCAAGATTTCATTCTTTTTTTAAATTTACACCAAGTATACTGAGGCAAAAATGTGTTCTTCAGGAAAATGAAAGATCACATGAATTATTTATTTTCACGTGTCTTTTCATTAATAAGTAAATACTGAAGAAATATGTGTTTTCTTGAATTCACATAATATTACCTAAAAATTAAAAAATGTCCCGTTTTGTGGGAAAAAAATAATTGGTCACTTTATGTATACCGGTTTGGTTTAGTTTAGTTATATTAACGTCCCATGTTGAAGCAACACTAGTGTTATTTTGTCGTGTAAACCGGATCAAAAGGTGGGGGAAAGAAATTCAGAATTATCATATTTTAAATTAGCCTCCTTTTTCTGCTCCTCCAAAGAGGTGACGCGAGTTTAATATTTATATGTAACATAAACTGGCTTTGAATTTTATTTCTTCGACTATTGTGGTTATTTTTCGAGTATTCGTGAAGACTCGAGCTCATACCTCTGAGAGCCTACTTCCTACCAATTTAAATCATTGGTTAACGGTATAAAAGCAATCTGCTTTTGACTTCAATCTACTGTATGAATTATTTGACAATCGCCTTTTTAATAATAATTAGGATTGAAAGTTAACTTCTTTATTATATAATTATTTAATCCATAATCTATTAAGTGTATTTTTTTATTAGGAAAATATAATTTCGGTCGTTCCAAGAGTATAAAAAATCATTTAGGAATAGTTAATGAGTTAATGTGGGAATAGTTGGGTGAAACTCATTTTCCTGTAAGTCACAAAAGATTAGAAAAAAATCTGTTCTAAATCATATAATTCACTGCATCTACCTGATTGCGTTTTCATTCCAAAATAAAGATAAAAATGAATCATATGCAAGGAAAAGTTTAAGAAGACTATATGGAATAATGTACTCTTAGGTTTTGCTACAAATGAGATATCTTTGCCTTTACCCCGAAAGTTTGAGTTAATTGCATTCTGCTATTAAAGAGCGGAGCCGGATTCTTGAGCAACTCTTCGATACTCGGAAAATCTGAAGTTGATTACCTAGGGAATCGAGGGAAGAATGCGGAATATTCGATATCTCGGTGGATTAATATAGCTCTGCGAGGAGACGCTCCGATTCTTGCAACGCAGCGAAGACATTAAATGATAAGGATTTTCCATATCTAACAAGGTAATTTATTGACAGCTATGCTCCTAAGAATTTTACACATTTTATTAACTAATAGATAAAATTCTTTTCGAATTGGCTTATATCCAAGATTTTTATAAAAAAAAGAGATGAAAAAGATAAAAATAAATACTGCCCTGCCGATATTTCGAAAAAAGGTGTTCGAAAAAGCACAACAAATGTGTTTTGTGATAATAATATAATTACAGACTTAACAACTTATTATTGGAGGCTCTGATTTTCAGGTACATTCCACATATAAAGACTACCTACTATATTGGTTCTTTTGACAAGACTTGAAAAACTTTTGCAAAATATCTCCGATCACAGCTCATAGTATTCCTTAACATCCACTCTACTGCTTATTTCCTACACTATGAAACTACTCTAACAGAAGATTATCAAAAAGGTTTTTAATACCGTGTCATCAATACTTAATGAAAATCTTCAGCATTGTGTCAAAATCAATCAGACTGCAGAGTTGTGTGTGCAATTTCCGTCTACCAAGCGGCAATACGACTCGCCAAAAATTTGTAGTACGTGTTGCATTGGACAACCGGTGAGACAGGATTTCGGTCATCATGGAAAGCGAACTACGTCACCGTCAAAGTCACACCCGATTGGTTTGAATTTTTGCTGCTGGCAGGTTTCCATCACTATCGTGTACATTTTTAAGCAGATTGAATACAGTCCACGATTACCGGCATCCTTTCCCGCCGGTTGTCTCACCTGCTACAAACTTTTGGCGAATGAAATTGCCCCTTGGTAGACGGAAATTGCACACACACCGCTGCCGTCTGATATAGCCTTAAAATTATCGCATTTGATTATTTGAATATTCAAAATTCTGTGGACGAAAAATATGATCTTAACTATTAAAATCTGAAGGTGAACAAAAGTATGTATTTATCTATGTCCGGCTATTTCTCACGAACCACTGAATCCTTAAACATGCAGAAAGTACCAAATGGCAGGAAATAATCCAAGGAATCTATTTCAACCTTTGAAATTCCGAAATTATAATTAGTTAAAAAGATATTAATACAAAGTTCATAATGATTCCATCGTGCTGCCATCTATTGATGATTTTGACATCCAAATTTCTTGCATTTTCTTTATTGACATTTTTAATATACGAAACTCTTGCATTTTTGTTTATTTACACTGGTGTAAGAAATTAAGAGAATTTGCAGACTTGGTCGATTATCTCTAGAACTACTGGACCGATTTTAATGAAATTTGATATGTACATACATTGATACAATACAAAACAAATAACCATTCAACAATTGTAATACACACGCATGATTGTGCGTAACACTCGTTGGAGTCTGAAGTTATGAAACAGCGGTTGCAGAATAAACAAAAAAACGAGTTAATATGGTCCCCTCTTACAGATATACAGGCCTTGATAAGAGATATCAATTAAACTCAAATTAAATTCAAAATTCGTTTAATTGCAAATAAATTTAAATTTTAATAAAACAAAATAAAATGTTAAATTTGTTTGTTTTTAAGTAAAATTCCTGTTTAAGAACAAAAATTTCTCAGAAAATAGCAATGTAAATGAATTTTAGGCCTCTTGAGGGTCAATTGAAGAGGCTCTTCCTCTTGAGGCTCTTTCGAGCTTAAGTCATGTCCCTTCTGACATCATATGGAAAATTTGATGATTTAGTACAACATAACTGTGATGGCAGAATTTCAGATTTTACACCAAACAATGCAGCTACATTCATAAATTTGAAAACGCAAAAAAGTAATTTCAATGGAGTCTGCAGAAGTCCTGTTTTAAAATCAAACGGTTCACATACTGTGTACTTGCATTTATTTATTTATTTAACGGAAGCTGGTATTTCTTCTTTTAGCGGGCTTCTATGTATGGATTTATTAACATCGAAAAAAAATCATTTTCTTACATTTTTGCTTCCGTTTTTACGTATTAAAGTGCTTTATTTCGTAACGTTTGTTGGGAAAAGTAAATGACAATATTTGTTGAAAAAACGGAGGCGGGACATATGAAAAAATAATTATCCCGAGGCCTCACGTGATCTCACTTCTCTCCACCCAGGAATATCCATTACTCTAGATTGCCCGTGCAACGCCGGCCGCATATTTACAAACCCTACCCTGATACACCAAAGGCAGGAAATCGGACAATATCATTGGCTCGCTTCGCCGAGAGCCGGTGACGTCATTCTTTGCTCTCGCACTCTTAGCGCATAGAAATCATAACAAAACAAGTCATTGAATGTGATCTTTGAATTAGTTTACGTTTCCGTTGCTGGGACTTCGGGAATTTCGATCTACGATACGAAACTAAGTCGCAATTTTATTTAGTCTAGCGATTATTTTTTTCATTTTTACTCACAAATAACTTGGATTTGGCTGAGCAAATTCGCTTGAATATTACTGTGGAGAGTTTATTCGACAAATACCAAATGGAACGGCAGAAAATCATGTCCAACAGAAGAAAGATTTGTTTACTGGTAAGCTTTGTTTCGTTAGCGAGCAAACAACAAATGCGAGGCAAACATATATGTTAGGATACTGCTTAAATTTGTATCCGAAGTCATTCAGTAAATATATCATTGTTTTGTTATGATTTCTGTGCGCTAAGTGCGAGAGCAAAGAATGACGTCACCGGCTCTCGGCGAAGCTAGCCAATGATATTTTCCGATTTCCTGCCTTTGGTGTATCAGGGTAGGGTTTGTAAATATGCCACCGGGCCATACAGCTAGTAAATACCCTTATTTATTGAAAATAAGAGCAATCGTTTAAGGAGAACTAAATTTTCAACATAGTTAATTGTAATTCTCCGAACTATTCAAATGGTGTTTCGACATGCTAGTATACGTGATTTGTTGTTGCTGCTTTTATTTACACGGTCGTTGCCGATTCGACCTGAGAAAATACTAAATACTGTTATTTGTGCGTAAACTATCATAGTTTAAATTAAAAATAAAGTTTAAAACGTTGTGGTAACCAGAGAAAAATTACCCAGGTAATAAAGAGGAAAGCTCGTCAACCTGAGTGGCATAATTGAATAATGTTCTTTTATAAAGTTAAGTTAGAATAAAACTCGCTAAAATCGTTATTTTTGAGCAAAAGCTCCCAAAGTTATCACCGGGATACATTGAAATTATGAACTAAAGATGTAACAGTGACCAAACCTCAGTGGGAAAGGTGGTTATTAATTTTTACACAGAATTTTCCTTGATAACAATCAAGAGCATTTGTTTGGATGACACATGAATAAAATCTAATTGAGTATAAAATGGAGAGGAGAATTCTGCCGATTTTTAACGTAGGACTCCGTTCCTCCCAATCGGGTCTCAGGAAGGAATTTGATTCACACGCCAAAACGCCACAAAAATCGTTGTATGGGAGATCCTCTATATCTCGGTAACTATATATGTTAAAAACATAACTAATATCTTATTTTAGAGATAAAGAGTAACAACAGAAGTTACAAGAAAAAAAATTGAAAATCGGAGTTGTAGTTCAGCGACTACTTAGCCTCAAAGTTGGGCAAAAATACGCATGAATTGGTGAGGCGATCCTCTATATCGCAGTAACTACATATATTAAAAACATCACTAATGATCTCTTTTAGAGATAAAGGGTAACAACACAAGTTACCAAAAAAATTTTGAAAATCGGAAAAGAGTCACGTTTTCTACGCCTTTATCATCAGCGGCTGTTTGAAAAAGACAACCTCCAGTCATTTTTTTATTTGAAAAAAGAGTATTCGTCCATTACGAAATGTTACGAAATCTTAACTATTTTTAAAGCATGCGATGCTGTTTCTTTAACAAGACTACTTTATGAAACTGCGAATTTAAGACCTAAATAATTTTATTACATTTCTAGTAAAAAATTCTGGGGCATCAACATGAAACCGGCTATTTATATGAAAATATGCTGCAGTTTTATTTTGTTTCAATATTATAAATGGGAAGAACGATAAATGTTGGGATTTTAGAAGAATATAAAAGTTAAATAAGCTTTCCACGAACTATTTTATACTTAATTCTTTTTAGCTATATAAATGAAATTCGTTAAAAACTCCTTCAACTTGAAGATCAATGAAAGCTTTTATTTTTGAATTTTTCTCTTATCATGTACTTATCTGCGAAGAAAGACATATTCTTATGAAAATTGCTTTGTATCGATAAGATATAGATGCAAAATGCTTTTTTGCTTTGTCGAGTTTAATTTATGTCTTTAAAAGTATGAAGGACGTTCTTCGTTGAGGCATAACAAAGCCATCATTTTACTGCGTTTTGGATTATCATATCAGAAGAGTTTTTTCCTCCTTAGAGCTCGAAAGTAATAAAAGATAATTTATAGAGACTGCTCTTAATACCTTATGAGACATAAATTATGGAAAAACGTTCCTCTTTGGATCGGAAGCACATCTCAATATTTCTCCTCTCTGGGCCATTATTATTCTGTTTCGGGAAATCGACTGAATGATAAAACCGCTTTTGCTCTAGAAGAAACATGCAGAATTAAATGCCACTGAAAAACGAATGGCATAAATTATATATTAAGTTACATCTGAGTGACTTATCTAGATATAAAATTTATGACAGATAAATTTAAGGAGGCCTGATTGACCGAGAGAAAAGTGGTCTACGTTTTAAGGTATCCGACAAGTTTCGGAATTTAAAAAAAAAAAGCATGCACCAAAAAACTTACAGAGATTAATAAGAAATGTAGGCTAAAATAGTCACAATTAGAAGAAAAAATTCATATATCATCAGTAGTTTTTGAAACTAAATATTTTTTTCACGATTTTTAATAAAAATTTCATTGTTAAGGAAAACAGCATAAGTGAAAAAGTATGCGACATATTTAATTTTAATTTCGCTTGCGTACTTCTCAAATTATCTAGAATGTAATAGATCGCAATTTATTACATTATAGAAAAATGTATTAAATAAAATAAATTTTAATAAAAAAATATATATGTTAATAAATTTAAAATAAATAAAATAAATTTTAAAATAATTAATAAAATTTATTTTAATAAATAAATATGTTATGAACATTCAAAGTTGGCGTCATTGATTTTTCGCCAAAAGTATTCTATATTTCGAACTGAAAGTGATTGTAAAACATTACTAAATAAAGATATCATGAAATCTGCGGTCTATTACACCCTAAAATGTGTTTTACTCATGTGTACCAAATTTCAATGAATTAATTTGGAGATATCACGTTTTTCGCGGACAAATTTTAGTGAAATTTTCATTTTGAAGAAAACGAATTTAAAAAATATAATAACACATTAGTTCAGACAAATACCAAGGAATAAAATATTAAAGGAATAAGAATAAAAACAAAGAATGTTTTAGAATCTTAAAAAATATGGTTTTATTTTTAAATCATAAAAAAAGTTTTTGAATTTTTCTTCGAATATCGCTTTTTTGAACCTAGTCGGATACCTTAACTCAAAATTCAACGCTTTGTCTGTAAATTTGTTTGCTACGCGATAACCACCAAACGCGCAGCTCGATTTCCTTCGAATTTGGCATAAATGTTTCTTGAAGGAATAGAAAACAATGTATTTCGATGACGATGCAAAGAACACAAACTTTCACAAGGAATGTCTCAGATCCCATGATTGTGAAAATATTGGGAGTATTATTCTCTATACTTTCAAATATAGGTCCATATAAGAATACCACTTCATAACGTGTGATCAAAAATGGTTGTGTCTATGGTGTTTTACAGGCAAACCTTCTCGACCGGCATCACACGCAATCGTATAAAACTAAGGGAAATTGATTTATTTATTGAGAGTTTAACACTCTTGTGTTTTGATTTCTTGATTTTGATTCTTTCCAACGATAACTGCCAATCATTCGAAGAAAACAATACTTAAGTCATCTTAAAACTCGAAATTCGATTTATTCGACAGTTCCAATTCGATAGCAGTGCTGTTTCTACTCAAGTCCCGCATTTATTTTAAGAATCAGTTTTAATTTCAACTATTTTTATTTTCATAGAAACGAATATGTTTAATATTTTCATTGGGTGGAGTGGTTACGCGCATGTGAACAAACGCAGTAACTGAAAAGGTAGTTTGCTTTTGATGCAACTAACAGTAAGTAAGTGAACAAAAGCGTACACGATAATTTCATTCAACTTGAATGACAGCTTGCCATGATCAAAACTTTGTAAATATGGCTTCTTTTAATGTTATTTCATAGATAAGTGTTTTTATGTTATTTCATCGAGGATACTTGAAAAATGTTTCCATACGTCAACGGCCCTTCTCTTTTGCATTATAACAGCCAACTTCACAACGATAACTGCCGATCATCCAAAGAAACGACATTCAAGTCATCTTAAAATGAAAAATTCGATTTATTCAATAGCTCTAATTTGATAGTTGTGATGTTTTATTCTGGTTCCACAATTTTGTAAGCTTTAATTCTACGTTTGCTTTCCTACAAACAAATATGTTTATTATTTTTACTAGGTGGAGTGTCTACGCGCATGTGAGCAAACGCAGTAACTAAAAAAGTATGAAATAATTTGTTTTTGAATTTAGTAACAAACAATAAATCAAGTAACCGAAAATCTGTACCATGATTTCATTCAACTTGAATAACAGTTCGGCATGATCGAAAACGTTTGTAATTTTGGCTCTGTTTTCCATAATAAGATGTAACTAAACATAATATAACGCAAACATCGAAAGACTACTACATAAAGGTTTCGTAAGTATCTCATTAATATTAGATACTGATACTATTTAAAATGCCACATTTAACTGAATAGGATTAAAAAATTTCAGTCTCACTTATACTGCTGTTATTCAGAATAAAAATTTCATGAAAAAAGAACTTAGTCTTCACATGCACATAAATGTTTTCGAGGAAAGTCTTAATACAAAACTATATAAAGGTTTCGTAAGTATCTTATTAATATTAGATACTGATACTATTCAAAATGCCTAATTTAATTGAACAGGATTTTAAAATTTCAGTCTCACTTATACTTCTGTAATTCAGAATAAAAATTTCATGAAAAAAGAGCTTAGTCTTCACGAACACATAAAGGTTTTCGAGGAAAGTCTTAATACAAAACTACAGAAAGGTCTTGTAAGTATCTTAATGATATTATATACTATTTAAAATGTCTCATTTAATTGAATAGGATTTTAAAATTTCAGTCTCACTTATACTGCTGTTATTCAGAATAAAAATTTCGTGAAAAAAGAACTTAGTCTTCACATGCACATAAATGTTTTCGGGGAAAGTCTTAATATAAAACTACAGAAAGGTTTTGTAAGTATCTTAATGATATTATATACCGATACTATTTAAAATGTTTCATTTAATTAAATAGGATTTTAAAAAGATTTCTTTTTCACTTATAACTGCTGTTATTTAGAATAAAAATTCAATCTCTCTTTGTAAATAAAAACTTAGTCTTCACATATTAAAAAAATCTCTTCTTTGGAAAAAGACACAAAGAAAGAAAAGAGTGTTTAATCCACAGTTCTAACTTTTTTTAATCATAATTCCTTGATTTTAAGATGAAAATGAGAGTATTGCCAAAAAAATTAAATATCGGTTTTAATATGAATACATATTCATAAAATTATTTCAAGGATTCTTGTTTATGATTTTCAGTGAACTAAAAAAATTGAATAAAAGTTTTAAAAATCCGGCTTCGAAGAAAGTCTTAAGATGTTCTTTATTTTTAAAAAAAAGAATGTTGCGTACTTCTTTTCAATTTTTAGAAATAAAAATCGCTAACAAAGGACAAAAAATATCTTCTTAGAAAAAATATGTTTAATTTTACAGCATTTTATTTGCATAAGACTTTGAATAAAAATGTCCAGTCATTGGAAATAAAGAAAGTATATCTAGTTTTTGTATGCTTTTCGGTAATACCATCCTCCTTTCGTTTACATTTACTCTTAAATCATTCCATTTTTTTCCCTCAGCTTCAAAGACATTTTTCACACCAGAATACTGTTTTCAGAGATCTAAGTTGTTTTTTTTCTATTACTGTAAGACAAAGAAAGAACTATTAAAAGTTTTTCTGGGTTTTTGCATTGAATGAGTTTTGCTCAATTTCGTCTTAGTTAAATAAAAATGAAATGATGTGTGCAGAAAGTCGTTTAAAAATATAATTTTTATTTCCTTTCATCAAAGTGGATTTTGCAAAAACTTTCTTAGTATTAGCGACTTTTATAACTGCAGAATTCAGTAGACGGAATTGTGGACCTTATTTCACGCAATGATACATTCAAAATATTAAATATCACTTTATGAAAAAAGGCATCGATGTTAATCTGTTAGTGATTCATTTTCTGCCATCTTTATAAATGAAATCGGTTTATGTCTTTCGTATACTAAGTATACATAGAAAAAGTGCTGACATCTTCCAAAAAAAACTTGCCTTGAGATTTTAATAAATCTCCAAGTTTTAGAATACATTTAGTAAAAAAAGAAAAAAAAATGTTCGTCTATCTGTCTGCTCTCCAGCAGTGAATTAAATCAAACGGATGTACATGTGCATTCCAAGTTTGAAAAGAACTTATCAAATAGCCATTGTACTAAAGGTCTATGTTCTTTGAACGTTGGGTCTGTTTATAACAAGAATATTAATTATTTTATTAATTAAACAAAGTATCAATTAATTCAATCCTGTTAATATTGGTATAGAGGATTTGATCTAATCTAAGGTTTTGTATACTTAACAATACCTTCAACGTATAAAGAGTAAAGTGTTTTTGTAAATAATATCTTTGCTTCAAGTATTTCAGTAAAGTATAAAACTTAGTGTTTCTGTAAATATCATTTTAGTTAGTGTCAACAAAGAAGTTTATTTATTCACAAGATATATAATATAAACATATCATAAAGAAACTTATTCAGTCTACACTGTCGATGTTACAATGTTCAACTCAAGGTTTATGTATAAAAATATATCCTCAGATTGTAAAGAATCTTGGGAAAAGTGTTTATGTAAAAATTATTGCATTTTGTAAGTTAACAGTGTAAAATGTGCATAGTGTTTATGTAAATATCACAATCGCATATTGTATAATGTAAATTCAAAATTTATCCAAAGAACAGCATAACTGTACAATGAGCTAAGAGTTTATGTAAATATTTTTATTGATTTTTGTAATTTAGCAAAGTATAAAGTGCAAGTGTTTTCGCAAATTTCGTATCAGCCATTGTTCTTTGGACATTGGGTTGGGCTGAAACAAGAATGTTAATTTATCCATAATATATATGTATTAATTAAAATGCAAATACTGTTCAAGTGAACATGTTCAAATCAAAGGTTTCGTATGAATATCAAACTATATTAAACAAAGTATTATGTCCAAAGTGTTATGTAAATATCACAATTATTCAACGTAAATTAAAAGATAGGATGCGCATAGTGTTTTGTAAATATCATAATCGCATATAGTATTTTCATTTTTGTATTATTCTAAAAACCACAAAATTCTTTAAAAGCTGTATAATGTAATGTAAACGTTTATCATCTTAATCATTTGGTTTTGTTTTTATTTAAGTACCATAGAGTTGTGATGTAATTAAAAAGTACCAGTAGCAATCTACATACCATTTACAAGATTTCTTTCAGGTAACAGTTGTATCTTCATCTAGATGCGAAAGCCACTGTCTATGTAAAGCGTCGCGTAAAACAAATGCAAATCATTATTGTATCATTCAGTGCTGCTTCCTCTGTAAAAATTTGGTTTTTCAAAATAAAGTTGTTTGAGGGGCTGTTCTTAGATGGGGGGCGTTTGCGGCCCCCGGGGGGGGGGGTTGGTTTGCTAAATCCACCTTCTGCAATTCCAAACCGGCCGGTTGGATTATCAGTTGAAGAACGGCCGCCATGATTGAGGTTGGAGTCCACCATGACTGGGGTCGGAGTCCTAATAGCCAACCCTTCCCGAAGGAGGCACGTCCCGTCATCGGAGTGGATTTAACTCAACTTAACACCATTTCTATGTCCTCAGGAAACGCGAGAACCTGAGTACTCATCCTGCGGCTCCTCATCCATGGTGCGCCCGCGGGGGAGTGAACTGAAACAAAAAACTAATAATTATCTGATGCAGTTGTTACATGGGGACAACCTAAGACAGTTCTTTTTATAACAGAATTTTAGTATTAGAACTAATTGCAAAGTTTTTTTTTTATTTCCCAAGCCGACCCTGCTTAACCAAAGGGTGTAAAGAATGTGACGAGTTGGAGGGAAGAAAGATTCCAATGCAAATATTAAAGTAATACAGTACAAAATAATAGAATACAATAAAATACAAAGAATTAGATAATACAATACAAAAAAAATGTAAGTAAAATAATAGAATAATTGCAAAGTTTACGAAAGCCTTATAGTATCATTTTGTATAATTCCATTTCCATCCTCTCGAATGCCCTCCGCCGTATGGACCCCACCACGTATCCTGCTGGTGTGCCAGTTCACAGTGACGGGGTGGATGTCTGTAATCAAAGCCCGACATCTTAACGAATCGAGTAAATGATTTCCCTGGATATAATCAACGATAATTTCATATCCAAAATTGAAGGCCAATAAACATTATTCAGAAAAATAATGTTTTAAAAAATTCCGACTTCTTTTCCAACCGATCGGCGCGAATCGCATCTTTTTGTATGTTTATTCGTTTTCGTTTTCCTCGCTTTATTTGTTAATTTTAAAGTTTTTCCTGACTTTTGGGACACCCGATATCTTAATAATCGACATTAGAATAAGAAATAGCGTTATCCATAAATTCATTTATTCATCGAATATTGTTCTTACGTAGAATAGAAACATGACGATAAAAGCAATGGACAACATTTTTTTCTGAGAATTTAAAAATAATGATTCCCTTTGTGAAGGAAGAAATGTGACGATGAAAAGAAATAATGTTGAGAGATTATGAATAAGAGATAAACTTTTCTACATTCATTTTTTATTCAACATTTTAGTCAAAAGAATTCAATAGGAAGATTAGAATGTTGTTTAAAGCAAGATTTATGGGGATGAAATTATTTATATCACATGAATGCAAACATAAAAATAGGAAGATGATAAAAGAGTGAGCTAAAAGCTTTCTGAAAATTAACACGTGCAAATTAAAGTTAATATTCAAATTTCTTCACTTTTTTTCTCATGCAGTTTTTACAAATCCCTTTCTTTTGAATTTATGTAAGAATTTCTCTTTTCAGGATTTAAAAGATTACACTGAATAGTTTTTATAGGGCTTATTGTTATGTGAAGAAATTTAAGAGGACTTTTATATCAGGATATTAAAAAAAGGAGAAGAAATTGTTTGATACATTGAGTCGTTTTTAATAGAATAAAATGTTCATCTATTGTTTAATCTGTCTCGTTTTCTTGCAACTTTGAACTAGAAGAAAGGTTAACGTTCAGAGTTCATATCTGTATCATATTATTCTCTTGAATGTAATTTATTTTATATTTCTTGGGTTTAAGCAACTTTGTTTTTAAATTGGGAAAACAAGGAACTTAACTGAGACCGGATTTCAAAAATTTTATGCTTAACTACTATAGCACAACTCATCTGATAAAAGGCTTTATTCTAACATATTTAAGGAATGAAGTCAACTTAATTAATCAGAAAATTTTATTTATGACAAGCATTCTTTTTGATTTCTAAAAGTATCGTATTTTTAAAGATATATTTAAGATCTCAGCGATAATTCTAGAGTTGTGAAGCTATACAACAAAAGGTGTTTTTTTCCATCGTCCGCATAATTTGTTTTGATCAAAAATATGTTTTCACAAATTTTATATGAGGACATATTTTCCTATAACCTCACGTCTTGTTCTTACAATTTAAGGAAATGTAATTTGGAAGGAACAACATCTGAGAAAAGTTATAAAAGTTAAAAAAGCAGTAGCTTATCAACTAAAGTCAAAAGAAAAATTCAAAAGTAAAATTAAGATAGAGAATTACAAAACCTCACTAAAATTAAGAAAAGTCATTCCAGAAAAATAAAATAAATACATTACATTCTATCAAATTTACGCGATAAAAAATTTAGCTATAACTAGTATTAATAAGTCATAACTATACCAGACCTTCGAGACAAAATATTTTGGTAAATTCATGGCACTACAACAACAAAAACTTAAATGGATTATTTTCAATTAATTATCATCAACATCAAACGCAACATTAAATATAAAAAAAACTACTTCGCAAGATACAATTACATAGGAAAAACATACGTATAAAAATAAATGAATGAAAAAAAAATTGAGCAGAAAATGAGACAAAAATAATCCTATCTTACTTTCAAGAAATTTACACACTTGAATACACCTAATCCTTGTTTAGATTTTGACTGTTTGTTTATATTTTGTTACAACATGTAATTAATTAATTTTTGTATTATTTGTTATTTTATTGTATAGTGCTTATGATGCTTTACAAATAATTTGTGGCTGATTAAAATTAAAAAAGCAATATAAAGATTCTCGTTTGTCTTATCAAAATATCGATTAAATGATAAGGATGTATTTGGTTATTTCTAAAAAAAATTCAGTTAAATAAGAACTACAATTTTCTATAGTATCTCTATCTCAACTAAAAATAAAGAAGAATGTGTGGTCTAGAGCTAAAACATTTGTCGCAAGCATACTTTGGACTGTGAGAATGTCCACCTCGAATGAATATACCACCCATGAATATCAAATTACGCAAAAGAAATTAAATGGAAATTAACGCCCCGTTTTAAAGTTATTCTAGCTTTTAATATCGAACAGTCATCAAATGAC
>BGPR01005111.1:0-15191 GCA_013235015.1 Araneus ventricosus
CTTCAGAAAAGTAATCTGTTTAAAAGGCATATTTCACGTTAGGGTGATATTTGCAGAGAATTTTTTTTCTTTGTCAAAATCGGCAGGAACTAATTGCGTCATTTAACAGTAAAAAAATTATTCCTTTTTTCCTCTAGAAAGTTTTTTACAAAAAGGATTTGTTTAAAATTCGAACCTTGCAATCGTGCATTTTTTATCAACTGATATTTAGTTAAAATCTGTCTGTCGTGGTTTTGTTTGTCTTCAACAAGTGTTTTGTCGTATATTTGAAGAATTATTAACGACAGAACTTTTAGTTGTGTTGGATAGGAGGTGTATTTGATATATCATAATTGTGAGAGTATATTTCCATACATAATTTTATTTAATGTCTATACATTAATGTTATAATCTTAATATATGTCATAAAGGTGCCTTAGTTTGACAAGGTTCTTACTACATCCAAGTAGGTTAGGATGAAAACGAGTTTAAAGTTTTAACCGATTACAATTTTTTTATTTATGATCTAATTTGATTATTTTTTTAATAATTACATTAAAAGGCTTTTATTTAGAGATTCCTTAATTTATATGAAAAAAAATTATATTTTATTCCTTTGTTTTTTAACATATCAAAAATGCAGTTAGAACCTTGTTCAAAGCAGGAATATCTTTCGGGAAAGAGACATAGTTGTAAGTGCACGTAGAACTTAGTCAAAGTAACACTTTTATTATATAAATCACAGTGGTGTGGTTCAAAGTACTATCTCAATTCAAAATTTAGTGGAAAAATAAAATAACATTTTGGATCATGATAAATGGAATAGCAACAAATAGTAGGTTGTTAAAAATGTAATATAGCATTATAATATTCCCTATCCTGTATAGACATGAAGGCAGTGCTGTCTTTATATCTTTAGTTTTTTAACACTTATTTCTTTTGCAACCTTTTGAACCTTAGTATTATTTGGAACACACTCAAACTGCAGTTTTTTTATGTCTTTTTCTATTTGATATGTTTTTTAGAGCCCCTCATAGGTGTTTTAGCAAAGTTGATAGATGCGAAATTTTCTGGTGCAAATTTGCCGTGCGATGCTCTGAAATCCACCGTCTGGAGGGTTCTTGTAAATTTCAAAACTGCCACACTAGCGAATGGCACAATCTTATAATTTAGAAGTTTTGCTGTTCCTTGAAAGTCTTTAAAGTCATTAGACCGCATTTGTATGAAACAATATGGCTTTCTTGGATTGACTTTTTTAAAAATTCTAAATAATCTAATTGGAGAATAGAAATAAATTTTGTTCATGGTTTTTTCAATGTTGTTGTGGACGCTATCAACTTCTTGGGAGCATGAATGTTCGGTAAGGAGTATTTTATTGCAATTGATTTTACTTGAGGATTATCCTTGAAAAAATGGAGAACTGAGTTTGAACTGATTGACATTTCGATTTGGGGAACAAAATTCCATCATGTTATCCACCACGGTTATTCATTTTCCCTAGCTATTTTGTGAAAAGCACTAGAAATATCATTACCAGCGTGGCCAGATAAATTTTCACACTATACTTGTTTAGTAGGCGTGTAGTACGTAGTCAGGTTGTAGAAGTTTCATTTTCTCAGGTGAAAAAAAAGAACTAATACTAACATGCGAAGTCAGGATTACATTTTGTAAGTCAAATAACAATATAGTCAGATCTTTGTTTTTCTTTTCTTCATTCCTAACTTCTCGCATGTTCACTTTTGACGTTTGGTGTACATCATACTCATTTTTAATGTCATCCGTCAGTGTTTGCGTTTGTTTTGCTACTTTGAATTTCTCACAAGAGTCACATGTGTCGCTTTTTGGGGAGTAAAATCCAAGGTTAAACTCCGTGACAAGAATTAGGCAGTGCATTGACTTGCTAACTGCAGTTATATTTTCAGTACAACACTGTTGAAGGTACAATTCGTACGTTTTCCCAATATTGACGTGAGAACCTAAATATTGTTACAAAGCTATAAAGTCGTTTGAGATACTAATCTTGGCAACTTGGCGATAAATTTGGCGACCTTGGCGGCAAAGTTGGCGTCTTTGCCGACGAAAGGAATTTTCTTGAAAGACCTCGAACTGTCAACCTATTTCTACTGGCTTCATGAACTTTCTGGAGATTACGTCACTTCCTTCGTAATGACGTCACTTCCTGTTGAAACAGTATAAAAGCAAGCTCTCAAGTCAAGAAGAGTTAGTTGGATTCTGATCAGCAAGCAAGCTGGTGAGCTGATAAGAAACCTTTGAGCGCTGTGTTGAGATTTATTGGTAATCTGTGCTGTGAATTTTTACAAGTGCTGCTTTAATACTTGTGATGTGTTTCTTTTCCTAGAATATTTGTAAAATAGAGAGCTTTATTTTTGAATCCTGCTTATTAGATTGCATTCACGTACACCCACAAGTCAATTTTGTTACAATATTCTCTTTTGGTATGTGCCCTGTAGTAATGGGACTCTACTATGGGGAAGGATTTTTTGTGTTCTCTTACGAAAACTGAGTATCCTTTGGGTGCTCTTTTACTATTTCCATTCTTTCCTCTTTGGTCCTGGATTGGCGTGTTGGTTCTACATCTTTAGTTTAGTGTACGCTGGCTTTCACGATACAGACAATGTTCCTAAGTAGAAAGACTTGCATACCTGTATTTTCTCTCCCTTCACAAAATAGTACTTAAAGGAAAATTTCCTTCTTGACATCCACTGCCTGTGTCGCTGAATAAATCAGGCAAACTTTCTAGCTCACACAGTTCATTTTCCGTGTTGTTAAGATAAAGAATTTAACTTATTTTTTGTAAAACTGTACACAAAACTTACATATTAAACGAAATACCTTCTGCGCGAGCTAGGTCAAAAGAAGCAAAGAAAAAAAGAGCAGAAACAGCAACACGTTGTGTAACAGAAATCATTTTAATGACAAGTTTTACTGTGGCAGAAAGCTACATGCTACAGAAGGTATTCGAAATTTCAACGAGAAGCAGTCCCACAAGCTACACAGCGGCGCCGCATAGAACTCCTAAAGTTCTAAAAGGCGTGTCTTGCGTCTCCCCGGCAGCTACAGAGATGCCAGCGACGAGGTCTTCAACTGAATCAACGGGGACCTCGTACACCAATGTCTTCAGAAGAAGAACTCCAGTCATGATAGGACCGGCGATCTAGCAGGCCAAAGAACTGGACCATTACGACCAATCCAATGCTGTCCAAATGTAACGTTTAGGTGTTGTCGGACGTCATTAGAGTAATGTAGCGGAGCCCCATCATGCTGGAACCACGATGAGAGGCTTAACGACTGATGAACGTGGGAAACGTTCCTCGTACAAGCGCAGAGCGGCACGCCCGTTACAGTCCGCAGCTCTATACGCGAGGTGCATGTCGCACAGTTCAGCGTTTATGAACATGCTCATAAGTATTACCCATCCTCCTACCTTGGAACCGGTTCGCAAATGCTGACATTCACTCGACCTTCCGTTCAACGCCCTCTACCACATGATGAAGGCATTTCGAACCCTGCAATGCTATGTGATTCCAATTCGTCTTTGTATCCCCTACAGTTTATATATATATATATCTATTCCTCGATTAGAATATGCAAAATAGATATATATCTCTTCGTTCAGCGAATGGTTAGAAACATTAAACAGTTCCTTTAATTAAGTGTATTGATTGAATAATTTCAATAAAACATTTCTGATGTAACTCATGATTAAAATTTACTTACATAACTAAAAAAGTTAGTTGGGATATTTGCATGATATTGGATCAAATTTTATTTTAATGAGAATTAATAAGTCTTCAGAGACAAATAATCGATATTCTTTAGGTTAAATATAGGAAAGATATCGATTAGATCTTATATAAGGCTTATAAATGCGTCCCATGAGTCTTTTAAAACTGTTTATAAGCATACATATTTTCTAATAATGCAGATATATTTTAAACTGCATCACCTTCCATAATCTTGCTTTGTTATGCTGGATACGCTAAATGTTCGAAATTATGTTTTATGCTTATAAGTCATGTAATGAAATGTAAATAAAAAAAATTCAGAGTTGCTGCATTTGTAGAAAGTATTGAAAAACAACTATTGAATTAATTTTAAACATTGATTCATATTTAAATTATAGCTATATTGGAAATATATTACAAACTTCTTTTTTGCAGGTTATAAATCAGTGACTATATCAAGAGTTAGGTGAAGAATCGTTTTGCTGTGTGTTTTTCAGCAATAAATTAAATCCAAGATAATTTAGAAAGAATATTTACTTACAAATTAAATGAAAGATGCAGAAAAAAATCACAATATTCTCATTCCATGATAAAAAATACTATATTTATTTTTTAATTTAAAGCAAACTGAACTCAATTCATTTAAACAGTGCTTTACTGAATTTTTGAAGCTTTAAAGTGGAAGTCAATCATTTCACAGAAAGAAAAGATAAATTGGATTTTATTAAATCTGTTAGCTGCAAGATCAATAAAGAAGGAATGAGTCTGATTAGTAAATCCAGACTCAGACACGCCATCAGCGATTGGCATAATAATTACCATTAAGTCTGGAATGACAAAGTTTGGTATAATAAAATTTACATAATAATTGTCAATAAATCTCCAATGACTAAGGATCCATTGTAATTGACATATCCTAGTATGGGGCCAGGAATAACTTGGCATTCAAAAATCGATATTGAACTCGTAAGGTTTCCAGTAAATGATGTTCTAATGGTCTGAGTAAGAGGATAAATGAATCCGTATATAAACAATAAATAACCTGCTGAAACATAAGTTTCCTTGAAATACTACTAATATGTATAAAGAGAAAGTTGACACAGTTTGTTTTGTAGGATTGCAGGCTTAACTACTGATAATATTGCATATACATTGAAAATAATATTGCAAATAAAATTAATTTAAATCTGGATATGCAATTAAAAATGACGCTATTAAATCAGATGCAGGAGCTTACGAAAATAATATGAATTCATGAAGATAAATAATTTACTACACTTTGTTCCACTGAAATCACAAAATTCAATTAGAAACATTTTAGAAAATGTAAGTATTTCAGTTAGAATTTTTTCACGAATTCCCAAATAGGTGATATAAAATCTTTTTAATTTTTGTGCTCACATTTAATTCCTCTTTTTTGGAAAAAGATTAAATTTATTCGGCAATATTTCTCAAACTTCTGTCTTTTTGCTATTATCGAACAAAAGAAATATTCTTCCACCTATCTACTTCGCATACATTCTTCAATATTTTCAAGTCACCGAGTGTTTATACGGAGTATTTTTTCCTCGAAAAATGGCAATAATATTTTAATTCTTGGGCACCACATGCCACAATTAAAGATGTGAAAATAATATTTGCCGCATATTTTCTCCGGGAGCGGAGAATGTGATGAGATTCCAGAGTTGACTCGTCTCAAAATATACCCAAACTGCGAATTTCTACATTTTAAGTGTTTTTTCCAGAGTTTTTTTATTTATGCATATGTTATTTGTTTTCCGAACTTACCGTCAAATATAAACAAACACCTTTGTCAAACCCATGCAGCTGGCGACTTTTTTGGTTGTTTGTTTGCTATTTTCCATAAGAAAAAAGATCGTCTGCTTTCTTGGTATAAGGCGGAATTTTAGAATAGGAGTTAGAAATAATATATAGTGCTAATGTACAATTCCAGGCGTGTTTTGAAAAAGGGTACCGTCTGGATCGGTGGCGAATCCTGGATTTGGGTATGGAGGGATGAGGTCATAAAAATTTTGTATCGATGTGACGAATCTCAAACCTCATGGCTTATGTAAACCAAAACACTTTAACTTTACAGACTTTATTCACCTGACAATAAGAATAATAAAAAACACTACAATACTTTCGATAATTTAATAAAGAATGCAATGAAGTAACTAGCCAAAAAATATCTTCGACCACTTCAGCACTACAACAACTGGAATGACTAGAAAAGTAGGAAAAGTTTCGAGCCTGCCAAGCCAAAAAAGCAATGTTGTCACGTTTTTATTATTTAAAAAATGGAAATTAAGAACAAAAAGTTGTAGTGATTTTAAATAAAATCAAGATTTCTGGCGTAGCTCTGGGGGCTGCAGCCCGATAGCCCCCTAGATTCGCCACTGATATGCATCCAATTTTAAAGAAAGATATCGTGGGAAACATACGCAATTAATTTTATAAAAATTAATTATAATTGGATCGTTGATTGAAGAAACCACCTGAGGCAATAATATCAAAAAGCCGAGAGATATGAAAAAGGTGATTGATTTTTTAAATCAATGATTAAATTTTTTCCCCTTCTAGACTTCATACACCTATAATGTGACTTTATTTGACTCTTACGATTTCTTTACTCTTTACTTACCCCTTTAGAATATGGAAACAGCATAAACTCAATTTTGATGATTATTGATGGTTTTTGCAATCAACGTTTCAATTGTTGCAAATCTTTTTATCCGAATCTGGGAGGTATCTCAAAAAGGATTATGTAATTTATGCTTATCAACAAAATTATTAATAGCGAGTTTTAAAAGTTTCATCTACACTTATGAGGTTTTCGAGAACGCTGAAATGTTATTAAAATTTATTTATTCTGTAAATAATCGGTTTGATTTTAAAAGAGTTTTCTATGAGATGTTTCGCTTTATTTCGATAAATAAAGTGAAACACTTATGTTCATGTTCACAAACATGTTCTCTCCTCAACTTTCTGGTATATTTATGCAATATGGCATGTTTTAAGTTTCGTAGAATAGTGAAAAATAATCAAATATGAAGTTTGTACCTTTTCCCTTTGTCCAAATGCGTCAGAAACTTGATACAGGACTCCATTTTTGCTGATAAGTCGAGAGCAGCACGAACGAATGTCAAACACTGCCTTTATACTTTATTTTATTTACACTTCGACACGCCCCTGACTCCAGAGATAAAATCTCCGGTTTTCAGTTTGGATGCGAGTGCGTAGAAACGTTATTGAACAAAAAAAAAGAAGAAGAAAAAAGTTTACAAACAGTGTTTCGACATCGACGAAAAACATGTGAAAAATATAAAAACGATGAAAAATGTGTATTTACATATGAAAAGAAAGACTCGCCCCACCTATAAAAGAGCCTACCGAGTCTCACCGACCGAAAGATGCATCATTGGTGAAGAAATTCAAAAATGCTCGATAAACGTATCGTCCAGCCATCCAAAAGTCCCTGTTTATCTACCTTTGTGCTTGTAAGAAACCAGCGATAGCGGTCTCCTTTAAATTTTCTCGTATATTTCTAACACATGTAGAGAAAAAAATAAGCTAAAAGTCAGCACAACGAACAAGAACCCCAAACGCAGTGGGGAAAAATAAGCTAAACGTCATACCACCATTCCTGAAGGTCGTCCAGCGTGGAAGTGGAATTAGAAGCCGGCGTGATTACCAATAGGGCTAGGTGTAAGATAAAGGAAACGAAATTTGCAATTTGAACGCCTTTTTTCTAACCGATCGACACAAAAATTGGACACAAATCTACCATTAAAGTAAGAAGGCCACATACCAAATTTCATTTATCAAAATAATTTTTTAAAGAAGTTATTGCGTTCAAAAGTATGCGATTATACAGACAGAAAGACAGTCAACCCTTTGACGGATTTGGTCCAAACTTTGAAACAAACCTACATTCCTGATGATAAAAATGTGTACCAAATTTTATCCACCTAGCTATTTAAGTTTGTGAGTTATCGCGTTCATATGAACACGGACAGACAGACAGATTGACTTCCTGTGGACGGAATTTGTCCAGAATTTGATAGAAACCTAAAAATCATACCAAATTTCATCCATGTAGCTTTAATGTCTTTTGAGTTATCATGTTCACAGACAGACAGACATAATTTCAAAATTGTGTTTTTCGGACTTAGGGAGGTCTAAAACGTGGAGATTCATTAAAATCTCGAGTTCGAAATTTTTGACGATTACAATACTTTCTCTTTGTATACTTCGTATACGAGAAAGTAAAAAGACGGAAGTTGGCGTTTTTGCGTAGACTATCAAGCTCAATGACGTCGCGAAGAAAGATATCTATCCTCTGCCTCGTATTGACGATACTTTTTACTTCCTGAAGGGCACCAATATCTTTTCTTTCATGGACCTCTGCTTTAGTTACTGGCAGAAAGTCATGCCGTTTGGACTATTCAATGCACCTGCGACCTATGAGAGAATGGCGAACAATTTGTTACGTCATTTGAAATGGACAATGTGCCTTTGTTAATCAGACGACATAATAGTGTTCTCAGGGACTACCACATTACTCTATTAAGGACTGTTAAGGAATGCGCCAAGACCACGTACCAAATTCCATTTATGCAGCATACTAAGTCTTTGAGTTCTCACTTTCACATATACTCGGAAACTAAAACTTTTTTCCATAGTGTGCACTGCATATTATAAACTGATTTCCGTTTTAAAACTCAAAGCAGAAAGAAATGAAGTAAAAAAAATTAAGAACACACTTTATTTGAATACTGTAAAGTAGAATTATTTATTTCACGCTTTTTTACTTTCATCCTTAGCTTTATAATTCATTATTATAAATATTATGGAATCTTCATCTGAATTTATCTCCAATACTACACAAAAGAGCGTCATTCCTTTGGAATCAAAATATAACTAAAATAATCGATTAACTGCTAATTAAGTTATGAAAATATTAAAATAGTGAATTATGTTCGAGAATACAAAAGTGTACAAAATGTCGAAATTCTAGAACATTTGGTGGTGAGTAAAAAATCAGTTAAAAAATTCCGTCTTTGCTCAAAATGCCAAGTTAAATAACAGTATCTAAAATGCTAGAATATCTGTAAGCCTGTTCAGTTAATGCTTGTGATTTTTCTTTTTTAGCAGCGGTTCCATTTTCCTCTTTCAAATATTACACCATAAATATTTTATTTTGTACGAAAGCCTGGCACTCTCTTAAAATTTCTTATTGCTAAATAACAGCCGGAAGCCGATGAAATATTTGTGGAAAGAAGACATGCATTCTCCACACACACAAAATAACTTATTCTTATAGGAAATATGCAAGCTTCTGGGCTTGTCGACCTTCCTTTGAGGATCAAAAGAATTTTGAGTAAAATCTAAAGCATGATTTGAAATTCTGTATGCATTGGTATATGACGTTTGGTACCACAATATATATATATATATATATATGAGGGGATGACGGCAATTTTTAACGGATTTCATTTGTCGTTAGCAGAAAAAAGCACAAATTAATATCATGAGCGAGCTTCTCTTCCTGACGAGCGGCTCGCTATGATATTTTTCAACTTTATTTTGGTTTTTGTCTATTTTTGCCATTTTGTCTTGACTGTTTTTGAGTTTTTGTCTTGTGTTTCTAAGTTTGTTTTGATATATATATATATATATATCATTTTTTTGCTTTTTGATGCGAATAATCTATGTCTATTTATTTTTCATCTTCCTTTCTGCTTAGTTTTAGAAAAATATGAGATGCAAATTTATTTTTATATTTTTAATTATTTCTTAAATAAAATATTGCGTACTCGAATAACATTTTTATTTTAATATTATTAGAATGTTAGGGAAAAAATATTTATAAACACTTTTTTTGAACTTGACCTGTTTTATGTTGGTAACGACGGAATTTTGTATTCAATTTTACATTCACTTACGTATGTGCTAGAGATTTGAAATTCTGTATACTTGCGCATTATCGATGCCATTACACTATTTTGATGTTTTTAAAAATTAATTATCAGTTTAACGATAAAAACAAGTAAATTTTAATTCTATACCAAAGGCACCATCTGGTAGTGAATTTAGGAAAAAATTGATTTCAAGATTTTATAATATTTTTAACAATTAATTAATTTAATAAAAATTAAATAGTAAGCAATAAATAAAATCCCAAAAAATCTACTTTTTAGCACTGCAGTAAAAGCGAGGTTTTAAGTAATGATTTTTATTAAATTTTTTATTTTCTCTTTGTTCTCAAGACATCAGAAATCATATTCCAGACTTTTTAAGTCCTAGTTTTTACTAAGTATTTATGAAAATTAATAACCAGTTTATGTACAAAACTTACACCGGTCCTTGATTCTGCTCTTCTCAAGCTTCGATTGAATAAACAGCATAAAGATAGCAAAAAAGATTCTCACCCTACCTTTATCAATCACAAGCTCAAAAGTGAATATGAGAGAGATACGAAGTTTCTTTCAGATGTTTGGATGATGAAAGGAGGTTTGTTTTCTCTTTCGTTTTCTCATTGATCATAGATTTTTCTATCCTTTTATATAGGTTAAATTTTTTCATTCCAAAATCTTCTTGTTTTCTCAAGCACATTCGGATTACATTTTCCGCCCAATAATCTTGAATGAATATGCTTTACTTTTGTGTTCTCTGTTTCCTTTAAATTAAGCTTGAACAATTTTCAATCCTCTATACATTATCACATGAAATATTTCAAATATTCTCAGTATGAGATGAGAAATATATTATGACAAAGACTTATATCAAAACATCCTCCGCAAATAAAATAAAACTCCTGACGTCAAGCCGGAAAGCGAAGGTACATTCCTTTTTTCTTAACGCAAAAATCCAATTTTTTCAAATGCCTGCTAGTACTGTAAGTAATAATTAACCAAACAACTAATTTAATTGTTGAAAACTCCATATACTTCGATTGATAGCAACAGAATTCATTTGCGTGTTAACATCTAAATGTTTAAATTTACCTTCTGCTCTTAGTATACATAGTATTTTCAATTTTTTAGATTTTATTTTAGATTTGGGTATTGGGTGTGATTAATGTATCTTTAGTTTATGAATTGAATTTTGATATGTCTTGTTTACTTTGTTTTTTATGTTAATTTATAACAAGTTATATATATATATATATATATATATATATATATATATCAAATCTTATACTAAAAAGTCATTATTTGAACAATACATCAAATTTAAAACAAAATCTAAAAAATTGAAAATACTAAAGATAACAAGGAACAAAAAATCAAATTTAAGCATTTATAAGTCAACTAGTAAAAAAAAACTCTGTTGTTATCAAAAGTATTGAAATAGGCAATCCAAGTAAATGGAGTTTCCAACAATTAAAATAGCAGCTTGGCTGTGGACAAGCTTTAGCCAGGTTAAATTAATTTTGTTGTACAAACCATCCCTGTTACTATTGTTGTTGAAAAAACAAACAGGGTAATTTACCCTATAATGAAAGAATTTAGAAAGAAAAGTCTTATACTAACCCTAACAATAAAACATAATTATATAGAAACGACTATAATTCAGGAAAAAAATATGTAATATAACATTATAGTGCACTATGATATTGCATATATATATTTAAACCATTAAAACTCAAATAACCTTTTCATCATATACACCTATTAAACCATCTTTTAAAATTAAATATAATAAACTATATAGCCTAATATTATTCACACAATGAAATACAGAAAGCTAATAATATTAAAAACTATTACTATGAAAAAACCAATTCCAACAATGTATATATATATGAAAGATCAGGTTTTATAAAAGGAGAAAAGGCAGTCCATTGTCATCAAGGAAAAGACGATATTTGTCCAAATCTTCATTTATTTAGGCATCAGGTTTTATTTTTCATAGGTAAAGCACTTAATTTGTTTGCAGCTCCATGACCAGAATTTCAGAAGTTTACGCCCGCGCGGCGTGTTGTTGTTGAATGCTTACATGCTGGCGTGAAAAAGGGCAGAAATGAATGCGCAGAACGCTTAAGTACTCAGAAGAGGGAATTTTCCCTTTTAGAACCTCGTGACTTGTAAAGAAAGTTGTAGTCCGTTAATTATGCTGAAAGTAGAAGTATTTAAAATGAGGTGTCATTAAGATTATTTAGGAAAGTTAAATTAAAATATCACAATTTCCCCCCTCCGCAAGAGTCGTACGACAGCAGGGCCCTTGCTATCGCAAAACCTGCGAAGTTGGACAAGTTACCTTTAAAATATTATTAAAATTTTGATAAATTGTTTTAATTGCTGGTCATGGGCTTGAATTTAAGAATATCAACAATAAATGTACAATAAGATACACATTTTTCAAAGGTACTTCAGTGAGTACAAGTAAAAATATAAATGCAAGGATATTTACAAAAACATAGAAAATATTAATTTAAGTATAAAAATTATTTCAATATGTACACAAAAATTTTAAATTAAATATGTTCCCTGGAGTACTCCAATAAACGCTAGCTAGTTGATTGTAGAAAAAAGTTCCATTCACGTGATGAAAAGTTCTTCAAATCAAAGTTCTTTCAATAGTAATTTAACTGCTGATTTGTTTATATGAAAAATAATTTAATGTAAATATTCAATTGTATATGAAACTAAAATGGTATGAAAAAACATTGATAAATAAAAATACAAATGTTTCAAATAGAAAAATAAGAATATATTAATGTTTGATGTCAGTGACATTTCATTGAGTTTAACATCAGTGACAAAAGTATTTTTTGTTAATCTTGATGATGTTGCCTAAGCAACTGGGAGTATCACCAAGTCTGGGCAAAAAAGGGACAAGGTCTTTGTGATCTGTTTCATGCATTCTCCCAGAGAGAGAGACAATGCACAAAACAAAACACAATATTGTTAAACACTGTTTTTAAAACAGTAAATCTCATTTCATTTATCATCGTTTTGTTCTTTGGGAAACACCAAAGAAGAAAAATATGCAAGACTCAGCCCTCCATGGGGAAATGATTTTAGAACGAACTGACTCTTACCAAAAGGGACAGAATTATAAAGGCAAGACAAGTTTTTTTTTATGTCGTTAATTTATTACTCATGACTTAATTTAAGTTTATCTGGTGAATGAAAACATCTTAATTTAGAAATATGCACAATTTGTGTGGCTTGTTTTGTTAAAGGATTTGGTTTATTAATTTCATAAGTTACTTCAGAACATTGTTTAATAACTTCATATGGGCCAGAAAAAGGAGGAGTTAATTTTCTAGTATTGGGATAATGGAATTCTTCATAAACAACAAGATCACCTGGGTTAAATTTCTTGTCAACAAAACGTGCATCATATCTTATTTTGTTTTTGTTATGATAGTCTATTGTTCTTTGAAAAGCCAAATTACGAGCTTCGTTAACAGGTTCATAATAACTATTTTGACCAATAGGGGAATCATAAGGTAATGTACCAAGCAACAAGTAGGCAGGTGGATATTTGGTTATTGAATGGGGAGTTAAGTTATACTCATTAGTAACACTTTCTAATAATTTAGTCCAAGGAACTTTAGTGGAAGTGGAATTAACTTTACATTTAAGCCTAGTTACTAATGATTGATTAACACGTTCAACTTTGCCATTCGTTTGTGGGTGATGGGCTGTGGTTAAAAGATGTTTAACATTATAATTTCTTAGGAATTTTTTAAATCGAGAGGAAGTAAACGCAGCATTTCTATCAGTTAATAATTTTACAGGGACTTGAATTTGGAAAATTTGTTTTAGAATATTAATGTAAGTTTCAGAGTTTTCATTTTTTGAAGGAAAAGCCCAAACATGTCTTGTCGCATGGTCAATCACAATATGAAGAAATTTTTTTGTTGAGTTGTAATAATTGAAACCTCCAACAGTATCTACAGAAATACATTCGAAAGGTGTACTAGTAGGAGGTACTTGTTGGAGTAGGCCAAATCTTTTTTGTTTTCGCTTTTTGTTAAGTTGACAAATAGAGCAATGTTTAACAAATTCAGTTATATCAGAGGTAATATTAGGCCAATAATACTGAGGAGTAATTAAATTTAACATTTTTTGGACACCAGGATGACCAAATTGTTCATGAGCTTGATTTAACAATTTAAGTTTTAATGAAAATGGCACAACTATTTTGTACAAATTTCTCTTTTTTATTACTATTACATCTTTAACTTCATGATACTTAGGTCCACAGAGATTATCATTTTTTTGTTGAGTTTTTATTTCATTTATGTCTAACAAATGTACTGCATGTTGAAGATGGTGAGAAACTGGATGCCTAGATAACATATCTGCTTCAATGTTAGTGCAACCTTTTTGATATTTAATTTCATAGTCAAACATACTTAACTTTAATGACCAGCGGAATAACCTACCTCTTAAGTTTTTAACATTTTTGAGCCAAACAAGAGCCGCATGATCAGTATGAATGACAAATTTTTGACCGTGGAGGTAATAGTAAAATTTATCCAAAGCATCAACTATTGCAAGACATTCTAACTCGGTTATAGCATAATTTTTTTCATAGTCTCTTAAAGTTCTAGAATGATAAGCTATTGGATGAAAAACATCAGAGGCATCAGGTTGTTTCAAAACAGCTCCAACACTTTTTTGTGATGCATCGACAAAAACATGACAAGTTACATCAGGGTTATATAAATTTAAAACCGGTTTAGTTGTTAGGGTTTCTTTAAGCTTGTCAAATGCATCCTGACATTCATTTGTCCAGTTAAATTTTACATCTTTTTTCAAAAGTTGATTTAAAGGATATCTAAGTTTAGAATATTGAGGAATAAATTTATTGTAAACATTTACAGAACCTAAGAACCTTTGAAGTTCTTTAACATTAGTGGGTGGTTGCAATTTTTTGATAGTTTCAATATTAGCATTATTAGGGGAAACTTTACCTTGTTCAATTTCATAACCCAAAAAGCTAATTTTAGTTTGGGCAAAAACACATTTGGATAGTTTCAATTTAATGTTTTCTTTTTCACATATTTCAAAGATTGTTTTAAGATGTTTCCAATGTTCAGATGAAGAGTACACAATGATATCATCAAAATAATTGCAAGCAAAATCAATTTTATATTTAGTTAATATTCTTCGAATTAATCTATTAAAAATGGCAGGAGCTACTTTAATGCCAAATGGTAATCTGCACCACTCATATAAGCCAAAATTTGTGCAGAAAGCTAGTTTTTCAGTATCTTTTGGGTGAATGGGCACATGCCAATACCCCGAAGCCAAATCCAAAGAGGAAAAAATTTTTGCTTTTGATAATTTATCTAGTAGACTATCCATGAGGGGTAAGGGTTCAGAGTCTGATTTGCATAGAGCATTTAATTTTCTGAAATCTATGCATAATCGAGTCTTTTTACCCTCATCACGTTTAAAAGCTAAAGTTACAGGAGATGAATAGGGACTATTACTTTCTTTA